>QVTF01015447.1:15000-100000 GCA_003573665.1 Oxygymnocypris stewartii
CGTTTGAGACCGAGCTGTTTATGAGCCATAAATGCATCAAATATGACACTCAACAAATCACACATGCAAACTTTGTTAGATTTGTCTCAATAAACTGATACATTTCTTATGTCAGGTGTTACAAAACAATTATTTTTGACTGTTGTGTAGTCTAACTGATACTTTAACATATTGTAAAGCCCCAAATAAAATAAAAAAGGCATTCAAATATGCCGATAATCAATTCAACTGAAAGCTTCACTTGATTAAACATTGTGTAGGATGCGTTTAAAATCATCTGCAATGTTATTAAATAAAACAAATACAGATAATTTGTAATCACAATGACAGACTTGTAGGATAAGCATTGATACATGTATGCATGATGTGTGTAAATGAAATGCATCCACTGCTTGTTCTGCTACTTCTGCTTGTACCATTCTGTTTATTTTTCTCTGTGACACTTTCACAGAAAAATGGCAAATTAATTTAGCATTATGACGAGACAAAATGGCTTATTGTATTATTGTTTTTATTTTCTCCCTGTGACACTTTTTCCTATGTAGACGTAAAACGACAAGACAAATCCTGACAAGATAAAGAATAATAAAAAATAAATGTTTTTGTACATTTTAATTTTTTTCCCTTAAGATAGCTAATTCATAGAAATTCAAGACTCCTGACAAGATGAATAATACAACAAATACAATTGTGTACCGACTACACTTTTATGTGTTAGTCTATCTGTGTGAGATTTGTAAACGAGATCTATATTTAGCGGGAACGGTCGGGAAGAGATGATTAAAAGCGGACCGCGGGTTAATAAACAGTGAATATAAAGCGCGCGCAGGACAGAACCATGCAGGAGCGCCACAGTCCCGCGCACGCGCAGACCCGGTCCGAACGAAATGATTCGTGATCCGAGGCTTTGACCAGGGCTCGTATTCTTAAGAACCCTCTCAGAGAGATCCTCATTTAGCTTAAACATTTCCAACTAGGAGTCTTAACTTAAGAGTGATTCAGGACCAATCTGAGAGCGACTCTGAGCGAGGAAAATACAAACACTGTTATATTAGTGAGGACCCTGTTGCTAGGTAAGATACAGTGTTTTGAAGACTGTGATTGGTTGGTTGTCCAAGAAGGAAATAAAAGAGCACTTTTAAGAGTAGGGTTTATTATAAGCCTTTACTTTGAAATTACAGGCGTAATTTTACCTATTTTACCGTACTTACTCTCTCTCTCTCACACACACATACATTATATATGTATATATATTCTTTATTTTTGGAATCCACATGCAATCACCATAACACAATTTATTACCCACCAATATTATTTCTTATTTATTACACACACACACACACACACACACACGTATGTAAACCTCTTGTGTTAGTATGAAAAATAATGTTCAACTGGTTTATCATTTGTTCCACCACCAAAGCAAACACATAAGTGACTCTCCCTCCAGTGCTTCGGTAACTGTAATTATATTAATTAAGCCACTTAACAAATTATAAATCTGCACGAGTGCAAATTGATTTACAAAAACAGAGGACAGCACATTACAATTAACATATTTAAAGTACATTTGGGTGTTTCTGGGCACGTTTGACTCTCTAAAATTGAACCCGTGTTAATTTTTATTTTAACAGTAATACATATAAAAATATATTTTTTAAGATTTTAATCCGATTTGTTTTTATGTAACGAATGTTTATGTCCTTTCCGCAACGTTGCAATCATTTTCATATGCATTTTTATTTTCTATAAAAATGTAATATATTTCAAGAGCTTTTTCAAATTTCGTAAATACAGATATTAAAAAAATTATAAACAATTTATTTGGGATTTCATGGTTTTCTCTGCCATGTAAAATGTATACAGTAATGCCAATTATTTCCATTCACACTAAAATAGTTCAGTAATCTGAATGTAGCCTTTGTAAAAATATAAAGCAAAAAATATGCACAAAAATACTGTAAAGTATTAGTATATGCATCAACGTTTACACACAAAATTATCATTTGAATTTCAAATGAACAAATTATAAACTTGATTTAAACTCACACGTGTCATTTTTATGCATTAAAAATGATAATCAATATATATTGTGTATAATTTAAATAAGGTATTGTTTAAAGAAATGCTAAAATTGCTCAGAAAATTACACCGTTTACTGAAATTTAAAACAAAACTTTATTTGTATTTTCAAATCATTTGCGTCACACATTACACAAAACCAGAAGGTGGTTGAAAAGATTCAGGCTTTCATAAAAATGTGTCCTTTTCATCATAACCTGGCGACTACAAAACACACCAGAGTATGATGTTTGATCCACCACCGCATCTCAATCAAGAGACGGAAGAACACAGCATCCACGGGGACCTTAGTGTCTCAGCAGCAGAAAACATCGAGAATAAGAGCCTCCTCGGACCTTTAGGAGCACATACTGAATAAGAAATCATGTATTAAACACCTTCACATCTGCTGATGACCACACGAGCTTATGCAGAAGTTTATTTCATCCGTCTATTGGGTTTTTCCCACGGCTGCATGAGTGAAGATTATCAGTAAATATAAAGACTGAATCCTGGAGTGATGAGAGGCGTCAGGCTGCTGTAGTATCAGAACAAAACCACCTTCATCAATGGAGCTTCTCCAGTTTGGCCTGAAGGCATTTAAAGTTGCGTATAATGTCCTGCAGAGCCGCGTTTGGACTCAAGGACTGCAGCTCCACCAGATACCCGCAGATGTTATCCAGACAAGCGTTAGTAAACCTCCGTCTGCAAAGAGAGAGAATTAAAGATGACCCTGGATCAGGGTTGCCAGGTGTTTTACAACAAAACCCACCTAATTGATACTCAAAACTAGCACAATCGCATTTTGTGTAAACCTCTGGTAAATATAGCATGATACGCATTTTTGGGCAGGCTTTCTCTGGTAAATGAGCACTCCAGGGGATATATATGAGGTTATTGGGGTCACTTCAACCTGTGGACGTCAAAAAAACACCCACAAGAGTTGCACAATTACGCAGGAAAACCACACACTTGGCAACAAAATTAGTCATAAGGGTCATGAGAGCTATGCATCATCTGGAAGCTGAATAAATCATATTTCCATTGATGCATGATTTGGACAATATTTGAAAATCTGGTGCCAAAAAATCTAAATATTGAGAAAATCATCTTTAAATGAGGTTCTTAGCAATTAATGTTAATAATCAAAAATTACGTTTTGATATATTTACGGTAGGAAATGTACATGATCTTAATATCCTAATGATATTTGGCATAAAATAAAAAAGTATAATTTTGACCCATACAGTGTATTGTTGTCTATGTGCTGCTTATGACTGCGTCTGTGCTGCAGGGTCAGATACATGTACAGTAATATACAGTAGATGTGGGGGGGCGTGACGGTTACCGGTCATAGGTGGGCACTCGGCTCGGGTCGTTCACGTATCCTGACAGCAGCACATGGATGCACTCCACCAGGTGCAGTGGTTTCTTAAGGCGCTGCCAACATGGGTCCTGGGGGAACATTTCAATATTTGGGGTTTGTTTACTTTAGATGCCATGTCAAGTTACACGAGAAACACTTCGACTTTTGGATACAGCAATAAGAATAATAATTAAAAAAAATTGTACATAAAAAATAATAATAAAAAAATAAATAAAATACGCAAGTGTCATTAAATAATACAATTGCATAAAAATTATAAAACATAAGTAAAGAAATACAAAACTACTGTAAGAAATCTTTGAAAGGATAATGGACTAATGAAAAAAGAAATAAGACAAAATGTAATAAATGAATAATTATGGAATTTAGAAAAATAAATAGAAAATATATAATTAATGTTTAGTTATCCTTATGATAAATAGATTAAAAAAAATATATATATATTTTAAGAATATTATTGATCAATAAATAAAATGAAAAAACTAAATATTTTTGAAATGAGTAAAATAAAACCATTCTTAATAGTATTACGGATTAATAAATTCAAAATGTATTATTTTAATTAACAAATAAGTCATTTTTATTTTATATATATTATAATTTAAAAAAACATAAGTAAATAAATGTGTAAAAAAATAAAGTAAAAAAATAAAACCATTAATCAATCCTTAAGAGGATTATGGGCTAATAAATAAATACACATTTAAAATAAAAAATGTAATAAGAGTCACTAAATGTGTAATTACTGTTAAGCAACCCTTAAGAGGATTGTGAGATAAGTGAAATATGATATTCAACTTGTGCGCTTGCAGATTCAAATCAAGTTTTGTTTACCTATATTTATGTATATTCTCTTGTGTTGCATATAATTGCACGGCCCACTGAACTTACATTACACTGCTGATTATATTCTGTATAATTGAGTATGTGACGAATAAAACCTTGAATGCTGCTCATCTAAACAGTGCAATTCCTCTACTTTCTCGTACCCGTGTCTTGAAGAGCTGGTCGTAAACCTCCAGCAGTCGTGGAAGCTGAACTCCAATCTCCTGCATGGTGAAGGTGACGAAGCCCACGTCCCAGTTCAACCGGCACACTTCCTGTTCCAGGAACTTCACCAGGAAGTCTGAAGATCAGATATTAACAACATCAATATATGCATGCATGCGGATCAGATACACATTCATACAAAAGAGCAACAACAGTGCTTAAATATTCAAAGTGCAAGTAATGCTGGATGGAAAAGGCAAAAATAAACATTTATTTGGCAAACAAACATCTGAAAGTGATTTTCATTGAAACTACCTGATAATTAAACAAATAAAACAAAACGGTACAAATAAAGTGCTGTACACGCAAACAATGCAACTTTAACATCTGAAAGGATACTACGGTAAAGACATCGCTTTCCTTATTCAAACTGATGTTGTTTTCATTAATATATGATTGATCTGAAGAAAGAAAGCTGTATCAGCCTTTAATATAACTATATTTATATATAAACTAATGTGAGGCAATAATAATAGGCTCAAATAAAGTATCAAAACCGAGTAATTACATTAGTTTCACTGTTAAAATACGCCGTTATTATAAACACCACCTGCAGAGGGCGCCAACGGCCTGGTGATGTTTGATGTGATTTAACAGCGTTTAAATTATTTAATTTTGATATTTGGCCAAAGTCAGAAGCTTTTATTTTGAAATCGCGATGTGAAATATTTATACGGTTTATAAACGATTTACGTAACAAACCGACAAACAATCTGTTGTTTGTATAAACACCTACATTTGCAATTTTTGACAAACAAATCTGTTTTCCCAGATGAACGTAAACTCACCACATATACACGGAGGAAGAGTTTAGTCTTTACTCAATCTTAGAAAATAATCAAATTGCGATTTAACCAATATTGCGATCGCAATTTAATGTGATTTTTTTAACCAATATTGCGATTTAATATGCGATTTTCTTTTACCAATATTGCGATTTAATATGCGATTTTCTTTTACCAATATTGCGATTTAGTCTGCTTTTTTTTTAAGCTCTTAATATTCATTATTAATCAGAGACGTACAATAAATCATTGTATAGTGTGCAGTGTTGGGCACGTTACTTTAAAAAAAGTAATTAGATATATTACTAGTTACTTCTCACAAATACTAACCGAGTTACATCGTTATAAAATAAACTATTTACCAGGGAAAGCAACTAGTTACTTAAAAAAAAAAAAGGTTCAAATATGTCCAATAACTCGATGCCCCAATATTAAATGTTAAATAAATGAAATTTATTTTCATTTAGTGTTTCTATAAAAGAGGGGAAAAAGCTACAAATAATACTAAGATGACAAAACTACCACTAATTCTACTATTAATAACCATATAAAACGCACTAAGGTTTATTGAGCTGCTGGGTTCATGAATATTAATCAGGTCGTCTGCATTCGCTCGAACTGATTCGCTGAAATCAAAACAGGGACGATGATATGTGAGCACCGGCCAATGAGATTGCTGTTTGCGCATTAGCTCCGCCCACTACAGGAGAACCCGACAGTTCCTAAAAGCTGAAGACTTCCAAACGAACTCCGTTATTTTGACAGGAAAGTACAACAAAGGATATCGTTTACATGTAGCGCGTCAATTCCACATGTTATGAAAGACCCGCGGACACGAAAACAACCCGCGGCAAACTGAGGACTTGGCAACACAGCAGCGTGCCAACATGATGCTTCCTCTGAAGACTGCTTACATGTGTTTGACTTGAAGCAGCGCTGCACCGATCGGTGTGCGTGTGAGTGTGTCTGTGTGTACGTGTGTGTCTGTCTGTCTGTGTGTGTGTGTCTGTGTGAGAGTGTGTGTCTGTCTGACATCAAAGTACCGCGAGAGCTATAAGAGAGCAGACGTCTCCTAATGTTTTCTCTCACCGAACGCGGTTGAGAATTCATATCGCAAATGCAATTAATCGTTCAGCCCTATTTTAAATAGCTTTTCTATGTAAATATGGCGCTTGACCATTGCGCCGCCGCTGCTTTTCCATTCCTCAGCTATAATGCGTATTGTGTTATATAAGCGCAACAGCGTCTGATTGGCTAGTAATGTATATATTGGCTAGTCCTCTCATACCATTGGTAGTTGAACTCATGAACGTGATTAAGACCATCTCTTTATACGCAGCAGCCCTGACATCATTACAACAACGCTTAGCATGTCGTGGAAGAATGAACTCATTACCTAATGGAAAGTAGCGAGGCGTTCCGGCGTATAACTTCCCCAGCGAGACGAGCTTCAGGCTCAGAGCGGTCATGCGGTCCGCCGGGCTCATGGCCACACTGTCGCTCAGCTCTGAAACACAACAGCAGCCGTCAGACGCAGCCACACAAGGTCAGAGGTCAGAGGTCAGCGAGAGCTCGTACCCTTCTCAGTGATCTCCTGCCACAGCGAGTGCACCAGGGTGAGGTCCGAGTGTCCGGCGCAGTGAATGATGGCCAGCTTACACTCCGACAGACGGAAATGATCCGCAAACTCCCCGTACAGCTGCAGAGAGACCAACACAGCATGCGGATGAAATAACAGGGCTGTCAAAAACCGATGGAACATTTTGCACTTAAATATTCGAAGGCATAATTACAGTTAGGGAGGAAAATATCACTAATGCATGTTTATTAAAGCAATACAATAACACCACTATCTGTGAAACACTGAATTTTAATTATAAACCAAATATGTGTCAATGGAGCACAGACGCAGTCATAAGCAGCACAGCTATATTTATAATACATTGTATGGGTCAAAAAAAATAAATAAAATGTATGCCAAAAATCATTAGATAATCAAGATCATGTACATTTCCTACCGTAAATATCAAAACTTAATAATATGCATTCCTGAAAATTAATTTGATTAACTTTAAAGATGATTTTCTCAATATTTAGATTTTTTTGCACCAGATTTTCAGATATTGTCCAAATCATACATCAATGGAAATATGATTTATTCCGCTTTCAGATGATGCATAAATACTAATTTCTAATAATTGACTGGTTTTGTGGTTTATGGTCACTTATTAAGTTGCTTAAACAATTATAAACAAAACAGCATCATGTATGTTTAATAAAAAAGGACGAAAGCCAATCACAGGGTTACACCCCCCACTCTTTACGAGAAGTGCCATGGGATTTTCAATGACCACAGAGAGTCAGGACCTCGGTTTAACGTCGGTGCTTGTTGACAGTATAGTGTCCCGGTCACTACACCGGGGTGTTAGGACCCACACAGGGTGAGCTCCCCCCGCTGGCCTCACTAACACCTCTTCCAGCATCACCTAGTTTTCCCAGGAGTCTCCCGTCCAGGTACTGACCAGCTCGACCCTGCTTAGCTCCAGTGGGAACCGGTCTTGGGCCGCAGGGTGCTTATGAGAAACAGCATCTGCTGCATGCCACGGAAGCGTCTCCGTTTACCTTGGTAATGTCCATGAGCTCGGAGTCCAGCTGTGTTATGGCTCCCTGCACCGAGGGATGCTGGGAATACTGTCTGCGGAGCGTCTCCTGGATCTGCACCTGTATCCGCACCACCTAACGGAGCAGAGGAGACCGATTCAGGGATGCCATTTCATTCAATTAATACATGCGCTGATCAGACCTGTGTTCATTTAGACGCGAACAGCTGCTGATCTGATGCTTTCAACACCTCGGAGACACAGTTTGCATTTTAAGTTTAGTTTAAGTGCTTTTTAGTATTAAACAAATATACATGTAACAGTAAATTAGATCCGTGCGGCTCTTAAAGTGACAGCGCGCTATATTGACTCAGTGCTTAATATTAATCAAACAACAAAATCACTCTCCGCTCGTCACAGAAGGTCTTTTGTAGCCTTAATAAGAAACAAATGAAGTTTAATACTTAGTGAAAGTTTTATTTTACATTTGATTATTATAGCCGTTAACTGAATACTTTAGATTTGCAAGATTTTGTTTTGGTTATATGGTCCAGTAATAATGGCGATTATGTTTTTTGTCCTCATCGAGCCGCCGTACCTCCATCTTCTCCTCCAGCTGGTGCAGAAACTCTCCGTCGGCTCCCAGAGAAGAGACGCAGGACGAGCTCTTGGCGGAGAGGATGGCTCTGGAGATGTACTCCAGACGCTGCTTCAGAGAGACGTCCGTGCTGCACACAAGAGCGACGCCAGGCTTCACTCGCCAACCACACTTATAGAGCTACGCATCAATGTGCACCAATTTAAAGGGCCCTATGAAATCACCCCCCCCGAAAAAAATATGTAAAAAAAATTCTTCATTCTTAATGGTTAAATTGATTTTCATTTAATTAATACGTTTCATGATTTTAATGAACTTTTCATCAGTATATTAAAAGTTTAGGGGCCGACCTGTGCTGCAGGTGTGATACTGGTACTACGGCTCATATGTTGTATGAATGTGATGAGGTTAAAGAACTGTGGGAAATGATTGTTAATAACATGTTTGGCCCAATACTACACAAGAACCCTGCTCTCTGTACGCTGGGTATTTAACCAGAAGATGCATGCAAACAAAGGCAATGGTGCCTGGATGTAGAGTCATTCTGAAGGTGCGTTAACACCAGACGCCAATGATTTACATGTTAAGTCAATGCAAAGACGCGATAGACAATCCTGCGGCGCTAATTGAGCGTTTGGCGCGTGATTCGCGCGAGTTGAAAAATCTGAACATTGGCGGATATTCGCGGCGCGTTAACCAATCAGGAGCTTGCTCTAGCAGTGACGTGATTACGAGCGGAGGCAGAAAATCACAAACAACAACGGAGGACAAATTAATGGTGGTTGTATGTGGATACCCGGAGCTGTACGATACTACTTCATACTTTTACAAAAACGGGAATAAAAAGGATCTTGCTTGGAAGAACGTGAGTGAGGAGGTCGGACAATCTGTAGTGAATTTCACGCGCGAATAGCGCGATTTATTCGCGTCTGGTGTGAACGCACCTTGAGTCATTGGACATCCGTTATGCCCTCTTCGTTTGATGAATGCCTAGAACTCATGTAATATTATATTATAATGTATTTTATATTACTATTCATTCACACACAAAACCATTCATAGTTAAAAAAAAAATTTTTTGCAGCTTAATATTCACAGATACTAGTCCATATCAAGATTTGATTTAAGTGTATTGACATACTCCGTGACGTGTTCATAGGGCCCTACTATTGAACCAATCAGATTCGAGTGGGCGGGGCTAACCGCACGATACCTGTGCATGTCAGCGAGCCGCGCCAGAACGTGCGCCGCTTTGCCAAAGCTTCTGTTCTTCTCGTAGTATCTCCACAGAAGGTCCATGTTACGCACTTTACTCTGGTCCTGTTTGATCATGTGCATCAGATGGTCCTCCAGGTACGGCGAGTTGACCTGCAGCACACAGAAAACACGCGTCACACCGGGAACAGAGAGAGTACGTGTGCATGCGAGCGCTCACTCGTACCTCCAGGAGCTTGTCGGAGAGACCGGCCTGGATGAGCCAGTCATAGAGAGCGATGTGGAAGAGCTCGTCTTGAGATCTCTGAGCGAGACCCAGCATCTGCTCAAACTGAGGGAAGGACCAGATCAACCACACATACACTGTACTCGAGTCAAGATGGAAATAGGATACTTACAATGCTACCTAGGCAGAAGACTGAAAACAGATGGACTTAATTACAACAGAACGTAAATATTAGAAATGTAATATTAATATTAGAAATGAAAAACTAACTTAGAAAACTAAAAACTTAGAAAACGAACCAAAAAAATAAAAGTTGTATTCAAATTTAAATAAAAGAAAAACAAACATTGGAAATATTGCCTTGGAAACTAAATTAAATACAAAAATAAGTTGAAGTATTAAAACTACTGAAACTGATTTTTTTTTATAAAAACTAAATATTTAATATAATCAAAAACCAATTTTTTTTAACAAAATATAAATATACGGGGAAATGTTGCCATGGCAACTAACTGACTTAAATGTTATTTTAAGTAGTGACTTAAAAAAAGTAAAGATAATTACAATTTAATAACAAAAAAAATCATAAATATTACAGGAAAAACATTAGAAATGTTGCCTTGAAAACTAACATTTTTTTTTTTTACTAAATGTAATAATAAAAAATAAACAAGTAAAACCAAAATATAAATGTAAGGGGAAATGTTGCCATGGCAACTAACTGACCTGAAAAAAATTAAATGAATATTAGAAAATGAATTAAATTTAATTTGAAGTAATAAAAAGACAAACTAAAATAAACAAAATTAGAAACAAAATAATTATCAAAAGAAAAATATAAGAGGAAGAACGTAAACATGAGAAATGTTGGTAACTAACATAAATAAAGCAGAAGTAAAATATTAAAGGTAATTATAAATATAAACATTAGGAGGTCTCACGTGAGCCGCGGCGTCCTCGTTGCTCAGCATGTTGGGGTCAGAGGTCATGACGGGGGGTCCGGGTTGTTTGGGGACGCTGGGAGACTGAGGCGCCGCTTTGCTCTGGTTCACCAGCTCCTGCGTGGTGTCCGTGATGCATTTATAACACGAGAGTCTGGACACAAACAAGGTGCACAGCGCCATTTAAACACCAGCGCCTCCGGCTCCTGTAAAAGAGGTGTGAGAGTGAACTGACCGCTCCTGGAAGGCCTGCTGACCGCTGGCGTCCTCCTCCGGCTCTCCGTTCCTGTAGAAGTGCAGGCCCAGTTTCTGAGGGTCTTTTTTATCTGCGGCTGTGAGGCACAGCTCCATCACTCCCTCATAGAAACGCACTGGACGGCATTAGATCAGAGTCAGCAGGTGCAGAGTCAAAGAAATGCAGATAGTGCACGTTAAATACCAATACAGTAAGCTTTATGACATACAGTGCAAGTTATGAGGCAGAATGGAAAAAAACAGATCAATGCAGATGACTGTAAATACCAGGAAGAATAAACAGAAGGTGTATTATACAGTGAGGTACGTAAATATCATTTAGTGTGACCCTGGAGCATAAAACCAGTCATAAGGGACCATTATGTGATATTGAGATTTATGCATCATCTGGATAAATATCTTTCCATTGATGTATGATAGGACAATATTTTAAAATCTGGTGCAAAAAAATCTAAATCATCTTTAAAGTCGTTCAAATTAAGTTCTTAGCAATGCATATTAATAATCAATAATTAAGTTTTGATATATTTACAGTAGGAAATGTACATGATCTTGTTTTTGGCGTAAAATTAAAATGCATAATTTTGACCCATGCAATGTATTTTGCTTCTGCTTTTGCGCTCACATATGCAAAACTAACACTTGCTTCTCTATTCTATCATTATATAATAATAATAAAAAACTTGCTAGTGTACCGCATTAAGCCAACAGAGCTCTTTGGTTAGTTTTGGTTCTCCTCGTTTGTATAAAGCATCTCCTAAATGACTAAATGAGTATAATAGTGCTCAAGAGGAAGATGTGCTGCTAGAAGCGTGATGCTGTATCAGGATGAACGCATCGTCACCTTGCCGGTACTGTGAGCAGACGAGGGGCAGGTCTGTGTGATGACTGATCTGCTGATAGAGACGCAGGGACTCCTTCAGCGTCCGCTCCTTCTCCAGCTTGTTCTGGATCTGCCTGGAGCCCTGCAGCAGCTCATTGGCCTGTTAGGAGAGAGAGAGAGGTGATAACGAGCTATAGACACACACACACACACACACGCAGCTCATTCGTCTGTTAGGAGAGAGAGAGAGATGATAACGAGCTATAGACACACACACATGCAGCTCATTCGTCTGTTAGGAGAGAGAGAGATGATAACGAGCTATAGACACACACACATGCAGCTCATTCGTCTGTTAGGAGAGAGAGAGGTGATAACGAGCTATAGACACACACACATGCAGCTCATTCGTCTGTTAGGAGAGAGAGAGATGATAACGAGCTATAGACACACACACACACACACTTGTGGTCTTCATCCACACTTCGGGCGAATACTGTAAATACGTCATTCAGGTGCTGAAGTGTGTGTATTTGGACGAGCACAGGTACCTTGGAGCAGATGCTGTCGTCGCTGCTGTACAGCAGAGGGCAGAGGTCTCTCAGGTGAGCGCTGACGGTGTCTACAGATGCGCTGTCTTTGATGTACACGTTAATGAGGGCCGTGATGAGAGCGCCGCTCAGCTCCCGTCCAGAAACAACCACATCCTTAAAACTCACCGCCTTAATTTGATCCTGAAACTCCTGAGAGAGAAAGAAGAGCAGGAGAATTACAGCGATCTCTGGGCATCAATAATCTGACTGACGAGGTGTAACCACATCAGAATCACACGGTATATCTACCAGACCATATTCATTGTGATGCATGTAATGAAGAAATGCACGTTTTAGAGTTAAACTATTCTAATGCAATGCAACTCGTGTTGTTAACAGTCGGTGAATTGACTTGTAGCTGAAATTTAAAGGAGACTCAAACTTCTTTTTATTAGTGATATAGTGTCTTAGTCTAAATTACACTCACACTGGTGTTTTAGGAAGACAAACTAATTAGAATAGAATGATTATAATAATAATAACATTGACAGGAATAGTGCAAAACAATTGCACTGGAAAATAAATGAAAATTGAATAGGTGTATGTGACCGTGGAGCACAAAACCAGTCATAAGTGTACATATTTAGAAATTATAAATCAATAAATAGCTTTCCATTGATGTATGGTTTGTTATGATTCTCAAGGAGTTGACTTCATTCTGAGACAGAAAACACGGATCACGAGCTGATCGTCTGAACCAAGTGCAGCTTCGCTTTAAAACACTCGTCTTGATGTAGAGATTATATTGTGCTGTCGGTTCGAGCTCCTTTGACCCAAAACACACCTTTTATGTTAGAATAAGAAGTTTAAATGTATATTAAAAACTAGATTTTTTTGTCTAGTATACGAATCGCTTCATATGATCAAGATAATATCCAGACGGTTGTGTTATCATGATATCACGATACTGATGATATTGTTCATATTCAAGAAAGCAGGAGGGTACTGGTCTTACTTTGGGCATCTCTGAGATGATGAGGCCGAACTGATGGTCACACAGAAGTTTCCAGAGCGCCAGCGTCTGATAGGAGCGATGAACCGACTGCTGCATGGCCTGAAGAGACGCTTTCTCGTACGCTTGAGCCTCCGCTGAGGAACACACAGGAGAAGATGGTGAACAGCTGAACGCTCACATACACACACACACAGAGAGAGAGAGACACACACACACACACACACACAGAGAGAGAGAGAGACACACACACACACACACACGCAGACACAGAGAGAGACACGCGCACAGACACACACACACGGACACACACGCGCACACAGACACACACGCACACACAGACACACAACACACACACGCGCGCGCACACACACACAGACAGACATATACAGTCTCTCACACACACAGTCTCACACACACACGCACACACACACACAGTCACACACAGATACAGTCTCTCACACACACAGTCTCACACACACACGCACGCAGACACACGCACACAGACAGACACACACACACACAGATACAGTCTCTCACACACACACACACACACACACACAGACAGAGACACACACACAGATACAGTCTCTCACACACACACACACAGACAGACACACACACACAGATACAGTCTCTCACACACACACACACACACACACACACAGACAGAGACACACACACAGATACAGTCTCTCACACACACACACACACTCACTGTGGTACTTCCTCTGGAGCTCCTGCTGCACTTGCTGAGAGCTGGATCCATCGGGCCGCAGGAATCCCAGAAGCCTTTGCTGTAGGTTTGCTGGCGAGCTGAAGCTGAGGAGGTCAAGTCAGTTACAGTGAACTATAGTTATGTTTTCTTTTGAATTAATAAAACAACTGTTGAGAAAATTAAGGAACCAAAAAAAAAATGGAATGAAGATAAAAAATGAAGTATTTCAATATTTTTTAGTTATTAAATAAATAATAAATTTCACTATGTAAAAAATTAAATAACTAAAAACTTTCAACTATCTATATAGAATACAAATATAATTTGTATTTTACATTTACTAAATATAAAAAAATAAACAACTAAATTCTAAGTTAAATTTGAATTACTATGTAAATAAAAATGTGTAAATTAAACAAAACAAATGCTAAATAAATTTACAAATCATAACAAAATATTTTTAGAATATTTTATATAAAGTATATAAATGTTTTTTAGATTAACAAACTAAAATGTTAATAAATAAATATGACTGAAATGAATAAATAAAACAAATGAAATACTAAATAAATAAAAAATATATTTATAGAAATAAACATTTATTAATTATCTTATAAAAACGTAATTTGTAAAAGTGCATTTAAAATAAAACAAATACAAAAATTAATAAATAACTACATATTTGAAAATTAGTAACTAATTTTTTTTTCCCATTCTAAATAAATTAATAGAAATTAAGTAAAACATAAAATAAGCTTTAATTTTTTTTTAAATACAAAATAAAAACTGAAGAAATAACTACGTTTGATTTATTTAAAAGTATAATAGATCTGCTGCTGAGCTGAACCTGAAGCGTTAGAGAGCTGGACGGTTATGAAGATGATCGTGAGAGCATCTAAAGGACACGCACCTCCCCACACCCAGAGACGCTGCACTGAACTGAGCGTTTGTGTCCAGAAACTCCTTCAAACCCTGAAGCTCCATCAGGACGAGCTCCAGATCCGACGAGCCGGCCGTACTCTCCAACTACACCAAGAACACATCGGTCAATACTCACAGTAAACAAAGAATAAATAACGCAAATCATTTTCATAAAAATCGGTTAATACTCACAATAGTCACGGTCTGAGTGCCTTTGGTTATAGTGGTCTCCATCGAAAGACTCCCATCCCAGATGCTCCTGTTTTAAAGCATCAACATTAAAAAATAAGTGCAAAGAATCAGTCCGAATAACCTTCATCCAACTGTTACGAGTAGGGCTGCAAAAACATTAATCGTAATAAAAAAAAAAAAAAGTTTCACTGGGAATTATTGCTTTTATGAAATGGTAATTCCACATATATAGCAAGTTTTCACAAAATAAAATGTAATATTATTAATAAAAACATTCTTCTGCCAAGCAATGTAGTTCGTCAGAAACTTTTGTGGTTGCCAAGCAACACACAGACGTAAACAAAGAGGCGTGTGTTACTTTGTAACGTACAACAGCTTTGAACGCGGCTCAGCCAATCAGAGTCAAAGGACCGGAACTATCGTCGATAGTCGATATCGAACTAATTTGCCGTTAAAATTAGTTTACGTTAACGCATTCATTTTGACAGCACTAGTATTTATATATACATAATAAAGAGACACAGTACACGTATATATGTGTTCCTGGAGCACAAAAGCAGTCGTAAGCAGCACAGGTATATTTATAATAATTGTATGGCTCAAAATTATACATTTTTATTTTATGCCAAAAATCATTAGATATTAAGAACATGTAAATATATCAAAACTAAATTTTTGACTATTAATATGCATTGCTAAGAACTTAATTTGAACCACTTTAAAGGTGATTTTCTCAATATTTTGATTTTTTTTTGCACCAGATTTTCAAATATTGTCCAAACCATACATCAATGGAAAGATTAAAAAACTAAAAAACTAAATTTAAACAAAAATTGACCGGTTTTGTGCTCCAGGGTCACATATGTAAGCCTTAACTTTTACTCTGAATCGATTAATCGTGATTAATTGTTTTGTAAGCGCAGCTACAAGTGTTCATAAAACCAGAAACGTCTCTGACTGACCCCAGGATCCGCGTGAAGTAGATACTGATGCCGTTGTGTTTTCCAGAGAAGATGACCTCGGGTCCAGACGACACGGCGCCGCTCGGCATCATGGGAGTCGCTGGGATGTAAGGCGTGGACATGGTCGGCGGGAACATGCCTAACGAGTACAGAGTCGTCAGCAACACACACACACACACACACTTGTGCAACATTCAAAGCATGAAATAAGATGGGACGAAGCAATCAGGATCTGATCAGATTATTATTATTACTTAAATTATATTTAGAACAACAGGAAAAATATGCATTTTAAGGTAGAGTAATACAGTAAAGGTGGCTTCACGATTATATCAAATGTATTTTGTGCATTAATTAAATTATATAAGCTGGATACTTTTTAAAATAATAAATCAAAACAGTTGAACCAAATAAATATCAAGTATATAAAGAAACTTTTTGATAAACAAAAAGCACTTTCAGTATCTGAGAGCTCACAGACAATTATGGCGTTTAATTTTTCCTCATCATTATTGATTGTTTGATTATTTTTACGCAAATGAATCGCATTATAAGGTTTGACCCCCAACATCTCGCCGTCATGGCAACACGTAAGGATGTTGTGTGTGTGATGAGTGTTGCCGTGGTAACGGCACAACAAGCGGGATATTTAAAAAAATATTTGCGGGAAAAAATTACAGAGCTGCGAGGTTGCATTTTTTTGGGCTACTTTTATAATGTACCGCGGCCGCCCAAAGTGTATATAGACAAATAAAACTGAAAATAGATCTGTGTATTATACTGAGAATGAATACCTGGCAGCTTAAGAACGGAGAGGTGGTTATAACACAAACTACGTGAGTGATAAACATGACAACAGCCACAGATTATATACGATAATAAACACACCATAACGATAGGATATGTTTGTATGTGATTTTCTTGAGATGAATGTGTACATCTGAAATGCTCATTTGTGCAGCAATATAAAACATTTATATTTACTCTGTCCAAGATTAGGATGAGTTTGTTTCTTCATCAGATTTGGAGAAATGTAGTATTCCATCACTTGCTCACTAAAGTGAATGGGTGCCGTCAGAACGAGAGCTGATCAAGCATCACATCAGTATCCAGCCATTAGTTTAGATCTGATTTGTCTTATAAACGGTGCAGATTTCTCTCCTGATTCAGACAGAACACTTTTTCACTGAGGAAGTGTTATTATAAACTCGTATTAAAAACATCTTAATGCTGGATTTGTTTCAGCTTCTGATGTTACCTGATGGACTGGAGTGGTGTGGTGTTTTTATCAGCTCTCATTCTGACGGCACCCATTCACTTACATTGCGGAGACATTTATACAAATCTGATGAATCACACTCAGGGTGAGTAAACGTTCATTTTTGGCTGATCCATACTAGCAGACACGCATTAGTGAAGCGGTCGCTGGTCTGGGGGGTGGGGGGTGGGGGGGGGGGGGGGGTTATACCTGGCGCAGGGGTGGCAAGAAAACTGGGGTGTGGTAGGGGGCTGCCCATAGACACCGGGGACCCTACAATCACAGCAGATTAGACATTAGTCCACACTGACACATGCACAACCAGCTAGTAATGGTTAATGGTTAACCCATGACCAGTGCGGCGGGTTGAGATGTTAGTCACCTGGTACAGGGGAGCTGAAGAGCGGGCCGACGTTACTGGGGGCAGAAAGGGCAGATGGGAAACGCATCTGAGCCTCTCCACCATACCTGCGTTAAAACACCGAAGATATTAATAACATAACAACTGCAGACATAAGACTGTGCAGCATATCAAACCGCCAGCGCACAATATATTCATAAACATATAAAAGAAACATCACGATTTCTGACATTAATATTGCAGTGGTTTAAGGCACATTTTATTTAGACATTATCAATGTATCATATTTTACTGAAAAATGTCTCGAACTGGATCGAAATTGCACAAATAAAAAATTATAAATAAATAAAAAATTAAAAGTCATGTTTGTGACATTTTCCCATTTTTTATTAACTACATTCAGAAATCATGTAAAATAGCGACACAAAACAAAAAGGTTTAAATAAAAGAAACAATTTTTTTTGTAAAAATGCCTAAAAATGGTCACTATTAAAAAATTATTAAATAACTAAAGCATTTATGTAGATAATATTCCAAAACTGTAATAACTCAAAAGCAAAAAATACAACATTTAAATCTGTCATTACAACAAAATAAATTAAATTAATTAAACATTACTGTAAAAATGCTCCAAAATGTCATTACTCGCAATAAATAAACAAATACACATTTATATGAGTGCCGTCAAACGATTAATCGTGATTAATCGCATCCAAAATAATTGTGTTTGTTTGTTTACATAATGTATGATGTTTATGGTATTATATGCGTTAACATTGCTGTGGATAAAAGCATCTGCGGAATGGATCAAATGCAATATAAATAAAGTCAATCGAAATCAAATTTTCCATTTAATTTAATTGATCCAAGAAAATAACAATACAAAGTTTCTAGCAAGCTTCTGGCTTTACACAGCATTCTTCATAAACTCAATTTTATATTAAAAATAGTGCCGTCGAACGATTAATCGCATCCAAAATAAAAGTTGTGCACATATGTATTATGTAAATATACACAGTACACACACACATTATGTCCACAACTTTTATTTTGAATGCGATTAATCGCACTAATTCAAATGTATGCATGTTAATCATATCGCTGTTTGTTGCTATATTGGGTGCAAATAATATATAAATTCTAGTTATTTATATTTCTAAATTAAACACTGAAAAAAATGTAAATATATATTCATTGTGTTGGCTTGGAAAACACTGATTGTAAATGTAATTTATATTTGATTCTTTACACATTTTACAACTATTTGGCTACAAATGACTGTTAAAAACGAAACGATGGTTTCTCTAACTTAAAGGGATAGTTCACCCAAAAATGATAATGTGATGTTTATGTGCTGACCCGCTGCAGGGCACCTGAGACGTAGGTGTTTCTTTAGCAGAACACAAACGGAGATTTTTAACTCCAACCGTTGCAGTCTGTCGGTCATATAATGAAGTCAATGGTACTCACGGCTTAAACACACACAGACGAAACCAAACTAAACCCTGCGGCTCGTGACGATGCATTCAGTGTTCCCACACATAGACTTTACCTGCGCGAGCCGTCCAGGTTCGGTGTGCTCGAGAACGGTCCACACCCCCACAGACGACCTCCAGTGTTTCTCATGCGTTCATTTATTTGTGGCGAGCCGCTTCAATATCAGCCGATTTTGGTAATATAGCCAAAACCACCGCATTTACTCGCTTTTTAGTGTAAGTTAGATGTATATTGATTTTATCAGACGATGTTGTGATTATAAATCAGGATTTAAGGAGTATAGTGAGTATGGTTAACGTAGTATTAATGTGTTGTTTTTGCTATTTATACTTTTATGACTACAGAAAATATGTGAACAGCTTTATTGGGCATTCAGTTGTATTACAGTATGTGATGTCATAGAACAGATCTGAAGTGCCAAAGCTCATATGTACGCAAATTGTACATATGCAAATTAATATGTGACGTCACCTGCCGCCACAAGTCTCACAGAATCCTGTAAAAACACTGGATACGATGATATAAATACTGTTCAGTTTCGTGTCTTTACACCTCAATGCATCGTCACGAGCCGCAGGGTTTAGTTTGGTTTCGTCTGTGTGTGTTTAAGCCGTGAGTACCATTGACTTCATTATATGACCGACAGACTGCAACGGTTGGAGTTAAAAATCTCCGTTTGTGTTCTGCTAAAGAAACACCTACGTCTCAGGTGCCCTGCAGCGGGTCAGCACATAAACATCACATTATCATTTTTGGGTGAACTATCCCTTTAAAACAAAAAGACCCTTTAAGCCATTTGAAAGCAACCATAAATATCATCAAAAGCATGTGTAAGAGGAGTTATATAAGTTACTATCTGACCTGAAGAAGGCTCGTGTGGCCCATACAGACACCTCTCGATCACACGCAGCTGAGGAACAGGCCAAGATGAGCGCTGTGGCACACGCCTGACCCTCCTGCACAGGACAACATAGACTTTTAGGACCCCGTTAATTACATTTGAGTTTTTCCACAAATTCCTTTTTTATTTTTTTTACATTTGGGTTGTTTTTTTTGGGACTCCTTTTTAGTTAAAGGGACAGTACACCCAAAAATTTAAATCCTGTCATCATTTACTCATCCTCAAGTAGCTCCAAACCTGTATGAATGTGTTTGTTCTGAACACAAAGGAAGAAGTTCCTTCTCTCTAAAGGAGGACATACATGAACAACATCTCCAGAACCGCTCTGAGAGTCACTTCATGAGCATTTTACCGTTTGATTTGTGTAAAACTAGCCTCATATCATATACACGCAGAACTTTTCACGGCCACCCGTCAAAATAAAAGTCTAAACTAGCCTCGTATCATATACACACAGAACTATTCACGACAACCCGTCAAAATAAAAGTCTAAACTAACCTCGTATCATATACACACAGAACTATTCACGACAACCCGTCAAAATAAAAGTCTAAACTAGCCTCGTATCATCTACACACAGAACTATTCACGACAACCCGTCAAAATAAAAGACTAAACTAGCCTCGTATCATATACACACAGAACTATTCACGACAACCCGTCAAAATAAAAGTCTAAACTAGCCTCGTATCATATACACACAGAACTATTCACGACAACCCGTCAAAATAAAAGACTAAACTAGCCTCGTATCATATACACACAGAACTATTCACGGCAACCCGTCAAAATAAAAGTCTAAACTAGTCTCGTATCATATACACACAGAACTAATCACGACAACCGTCAAAATAAAAGTCTAAACTAGTCTCGTATCATATACACACAGAACTAATCACGACAACCGTCAAAATAAAAGTCTAAACTAGTCTCGTATCATATACACACAGAACTAATCACGACAACCGTCAAAATAAAAGCCTAAACTAACCTCGTATCATATACACACAGAACTATTCATGACAACCCGTCAAAATAAAAGTCTAAACTAGCCTCGTATCATATACACACAGAACTATTCACGACAACCCGTCAAAATAAAAGACTAAACTAGTCTCGTATCATATACACACAGAACTATTCACGACAACCCGTCAAAATAAAAGCCTAAACTAGCCTCATATCATATACACACAGAACTAATCACGACAACCCGTCAAAATAAAAGTCTAAACTATCCTTGTATCATACACACAGAACTATTCACGACAACCCGTCAAAATAAAAGTCTAAACTATCCTTGTATCATATACACACAGAACTATTCACGACAACCCGTCAAAATAAAAGTCTAAACTAGCCTCATATCTTATACACACAGAACTAATCTATACACAAACACACACTGACCCCGTGTAGCTTGAAGAACCTCTCGATGTCCTCGCTCTCTCCTCCGGCGCTGCTGACCAGCAGGTGGCGCAGCTGATCCACCGGCCGCAGCTTGTGGAAGATGTGACTGCCCTGAAGACCCGAGAGAACAACAACAACAACATAAGAGCAAGTGCTCTAACAAGACTCAGTCACACTAGCGAGGGCTATTTTGTTTGTTTGTATTTTTATAAACACACACAGCAACTAAAAAGTTTGGCATCAGTAATGTTTTTTAACCTATTAAAGTTTTTTTCATATCTTTACATTGTTTAGACCATTAAAAATTATGTTTAAAAAAATTATTAAAATATTTAATTCATAAGTTATGCTATGTCCTCGGAAGAGGATTTTTATTTTTTATTTCTAAAAATACATAAATGAACATGCATAGAAAAAAACAAACACGCACGCACGCACACACATATGCACACACATTTATATTATACACGAACACACACACACACACACGCATGCACACACACATATTATACATGCACACACACACATGTTATACACGCACCCACACACACGTTATACACGCACGCACACATATATATATATATATATATATTACACGCACACACACACATATTATGCACGCACGCACACACACACATATTATACACCCACCCACATATATATTATATACACACACACATATATATTACACGCACACACACATATATATTACACGCACACATATATATTACACGCACACACAAGTAGAAAACAGATAGATCTATTAGAATGGAGTGTGCTCATACCTGAGCGGACAGGAGAACAAACTTCTGCGGCGGGACGCTGTGCTGCTGAACGACTAGAGGAGACTCAGTGACTGGAATCAGATCTTTATTGAGAGCAGAGAGGATTCTGGGAGATCTGTTCTCGTCGACTGAACACAGAGCCCACGAGTGACCGTCCACATTCACCGTCATCTGCACCACCAGACAAAACACAGACATCAGTGTGGTCACGGAAACTACAGAAGCCTGTTTCTGACACGCAACACTTATGAGATACAAGTAACGAGTTCCTCGCAAATCTGACTGTTTAAATCTCACAATTATGTTTTTAGTTTCTGCCACAGAATAAAAACATAAAAAAGGTGATTGTGACTAACAAATAAATTTTTACCTCGTTTTTGTTTTTTTACGGCACTATGTGTGCGCGTGTGTGTATGTGTGCACGTGTGTGTATGTGTGCCTGCATGTGTGTCTGCGTGCGTGAGTGTGTTACTGTGTGTGAGAGAGAGTGTGTGTTTGTGAGTTTTTGTGAGTGTGTGTGTGTGAGAGAGTGTGTTACTGTGTATGTGTGAGTTTGTGTGTGTGTGTGTGAGAAAGAAAGAGTGAGTGTGTGAGAAAGAAAGAGTGAGTGTGTTACTGTGTGTGTGTGAGAAAGAAAGTGTGAGTGTGTTACTGTGTGTGTGTGTGTGTGAGAGAGAGAGAGAGAGAGAGAGTGTGTGTGTGTGTGTGTTTGTGTGTGTGCGTGTGAGTGAGAGTGAGAGAGTGTGTGCGTGTGTGTGAGAGAAAGAGAGAGTGAGTGTGTTACTGTGTGTGTGAGTGAGAGAGAGCGTGCGTGCGTGCGAGTGTGAGTGAGAGAGTGTGTGCGTGTGTGTGTGTGTGTGTCTGTGTGAGAGAAAGAGAGAGTGAGTGTGTTACTGTGTGTGTGAGAGAGAGAGTGCTAGGTGTGTGTGTGTGTAAAATAAACAACAAAGAAAGCAGCAGCCGGACAGGACGAGGAAATAAATCTCTGACCTGAGCTTCCATGAGGGGCTTTTTAAAGGGAAAGGAGTCGTGGTTGATGCACCACAGAACGTCGCTGTCTTCCGCCTCAGACGCGGCCATCAGCAGAACTCCTCGACTGTAGAGAGCCTTGTGAACTTTAGCAGGTTTCTGGAGGGTGGAGGACGCAGAGAACCCGGGCGGCAGGCGCACATGCACCAGTGCCAGGATGCTGGGCCGCGCCGAGATGTGTTTGGCGTGTGGAGGAGCAAAAGGGACGGTGCTGAAGTAAAGACGCACACCTGCACGACACAGAAACACACTTTAGAGACGCTACAGACCCACGATTCATTACAGTCTCTGTTTCTAAATCCTACCAGCATGAGTGACGGCCAAAAGCTGACAGTCGGAGGACTCGGAGCGATCGATTACTGCGATCTGAACGATGGGTTTGAACACGGAGCGGTCGATCGTCCTGGAAGCAGCCAAACACATGCATGACACAGCAACACTGATCATCAAACGCAGTCCACCTGTCACTCAAGTGGCCACGCCCTTAATTATGCAGAACTTTAAGGCTTAATATAATTTAAACGGATGAGTAATAAAAAAATCCACCCCTTCACAGTTGTCACAAAGGGCAAAATTAGTGATATAGACCAAAACCACGTTTTGTACCAGACTGTAAACATACGTATGAGAGAGAGTGTTTGTGTGTGTGAGAGAGTGAGTGTGTGTGTTACTGTGTGTGTGTGTGAGAGAGTGAGTGTGTGTGTTACTGTGTGTGTGTGTGAGAGAGAGAGTGTGTGTGTTACTGTGTGTGTGTAAGAGAGAGAGTGTGTGTGTTACTGTGTGTGTGTGTGAGAGAGAGTGTGTGTGTTACTGTTTGTGTGTGTGTGTGTGTGCGAGAGAGAGTGTGTGTGTTACTGTGTGTGTGTGTGTGTGTGTGTGTGAGAGAGAGTGAGTGTGTGTGTTACTGTGTGTGTGAGAGAGAGAGAGAGTGTGTGTGTGTTACTGTGTGTGTGTGTAAGAGAGAGAGTGTGTGTGTTACTGTGTGTGTGTGTGTGTGTGTGTGTGTGTGTGTGTGTGTGTGAGTGAGTGTGTGTGTGAGTGAGTGTGTGAGTGAGTGTGTGAGTGAGTGTGTGAGTGAGTGAGTGAGTGTGTGTGTGAGAGAGTGAGTGTGTGTTACTGTGTGTGTATGTTACTGTGTGTGTGCGTGTGTGAGAGAGAGAGAGAGTGTGTGTGTGAGAGAGAGAGAGAGTGTGTGGTGTGGGCATTTTAACAAGGGGGGGGGGGGTCTATGGTACTGACTCCCCTTTAAGTCACGTCCGTGTAGGTTCACGAGAGAGAGAGCGCTTGCTGCTTAGTGTTCTCTGGCAGGTGAAGCCGTACCTGGCGATGTTTCCAGCCGCGGAGACGATGGCGCTCTGAGACATGGCAGCGACTCGACTCATTCCCTGCCCATCAGCGCCGAGATCATACACCTGCAGACACAACATCACATTAAAACCACAATCACCCCCCCCCCGTCTCTGGTTCACGCTCAACACACCCACCTGCAGGACGGCCTTCTCCGAACGAGTGTATAAGATATTCCTCGAATTATCAACAGCTATTTGGACAACAGGATCTGAAACAAACCACAAGATTTAAAGAGAAACGTTCATGAAGTTAATGTACTTTTGATAATTGACAAATTCCATGACATTCCACGTTATACAGTTCCATAAACCAATTATATAGAACAATTCTGACATTTCTTAGAACTGTGAGGATAAATAAAGTTAGAACTGAGAAATATAAACTCAGAATTGTGAGATAAAAATGTATTGTGTGTGTGTGCATGAGTGTGTGAGAGAGAGTGTGTGCGTGCGTGAGGGAGAGTGTGTGTTATTGTGTGTGTGCATGAGTGTGTGAGAGAGAGTGTGTGTGTGTGCGTGAGGGAGAGTGTGTGTTATTGTGTGTGTGCATGAGTGTGTGACAGAGAGTGTGTGTGTGTTACTATGTAGGTGTGAGAGAAAAAGAGAGTGTGTGTGCGCATGAGAGGGAGTGTGTGTGTGAGAGAGAGAGAGTTACTGAGTGTGTGAGAGAGAGAGAGAGTTACTGTGTGTGTGGGAGAGAGAGAGAGAGTGTGTGCATGCGTGCCTGAGTGTGTGAGAGAGAGTGTGTGTTGTTTGAGCATTAAAAAAGGAGTCCAAAAAAGAAAAAAATCCATAAATATTAAAACGGAAAAAAATGATTTTAGGAAAAAATAACACAGATTTCATAGGGCCCTAAATATGGCACAGCCCTAATGTGAAAGTGTGCAGATGTTCCCCCTGAACGGCTCTTACCGTCCTCAGAGAAGGAGAACTGCAGAAGAGACGGGACGAGGAAGGACAGGCTGCTCTTGGAGTGATTGATCTTCCTGCAGCGCTGACTGAACCAGCCCGCTTCAGCCTGATAGGCGATCTCGTACAGACAGCCGTCTTTCCCCGCCATGAAGATGCGGCCCACGTCCGTGGAGGTGATGGCCAGCAGGTAGGTGTTATCCGTGGGGATGGAGTAGAGAGGATCTGGCAACAGCTGCATGGCTCCTGACATGCTGTCATTCAGACCTGCGGCACACAGACTGAGAATCAATCCTCACATGCAGACGTGGATTCAGTCACATCCAAACATGACACTCACCTGAATGGGCTTTTGGGAAGCTCAAGCCCAGGATCACAACATCCACGGGTGTGGCCAACACTAACAGGAAGTGGATGTGAGGCTGAAAGATACCTGTAACAAACACAAGCACTCACTTCTCTATTTATTCTTCTTTAGCTAGTGATAACAAATATGATCCATTCTTAAAACCACTTGAGAATAAAAAATATTCTCCCAAATAGTAAAAAAAAAAAAAAAAA
The DNA here is from genome assembly GCA_003573665.1 of Oxygymnocypris stewartii. Taxonomy (NCBI): domain Eukaryota; kingdom Metazoa; phylum Chordata; class Actinopteri; order Cypriniformes; family Cyprinidae; genus Oxygymnocypris; species Oxygymnocypris stewartii. The sequence continues at coordinate 41,341 of QVTF01015447.1, forward strand.
AAAAGACTCCAGGCTTAGTTTGCTTTCCTCTCCTTAATAATGTTTATGTTTTTTTTATTAATTCATGTTTTTAATTATTACTATATATTATTTATTGTTTTTTTTATGGTTAATTTATTTATTTTGTGCACACACACACATTATATATATATATATATATATATATATATATATATATAGACATACAATATAAAATACAAAAATTTAAATTTTATAAAAAACATTAATAAACTAATATATCGTCATAATTTAACGTTTTACAATCAGTTGTATTAAATTAACAAATAAACATGAGAGAGTGAAAATAAGCAAAACAATTATAAATTACTATACAGTAAGTTTACAAATAAGCAAAAAACTTAAGTGAATATATTAATATAAAAATATAGACACACACACATATATATATATTAGAGGTGGGCATAGATTAATTTTTTTAATCTAGATTAATTTTGGAATTAATCTAGATTAATCTAGATTAAAATGGCTCATTTGAATTCTGCCGAAGGCATTCAGAATATGTGTGCTACCCAAATAATGACTAAAAGTAAGTCTTTGAGAACGGGTTTCTCAAGCCAGGTGGCGCATTAGACCAGGGGCTCATCTCCTGTTTCCAAAATCACAAACTTTAATCTCTTCCCGTCCCAATCCCACGAAAAAACTGGAGGAAAATCCCGTTCCACTCCCGGAAGAATGACTCCCATTCCCTCCCACTCCCGTGTTGGGTTTTTTTTTTGTTTGTTTTGATAACTGTCAATTACAGTAAAAATATAGTACAGATCACAGCGTGCCCACCTTATTAGTTGAATAAAAACCCAAAATGTCGTTTTTTGTTATTATATTGAACTGAAAGCCATCTTATGCACAGTGTTGCACAGATTACATTTCATGTAAATCATCCATGCTAACACACACGTCTTCTATTTTTATTTTTGAGACATTTCACTCTCTATAGATATATTTTTCAAAGACGGAGTTTCGAAGTTTCTCGCTCAAGTTCACATGAGACCTAAAGCGCATCCTGTTTGCTTAAAAGCGCAACGTTTCGTTGTTATTCTGAGTGCACACAAATAAACGTAGAGTCTTTACAGATTCGAAAGATGTATTAGGCTACTTTTATCTGTATGACCAAGAATGACAGAGATGTAAGAGCAAGTGAGCGCACCGGAGCCTGTCCTGCAGCAAACGCGCTTCCACACAAACACTTCAATAGCGCACATTTCTCTAGGTTAACATCATATTGAGCGGCCATGTAAAGTTGCTACTACATACATCTTTCAGATGAAAAGCCATATTTGAGGTTGATGAATGATAGGTGAGTGTTTGGATGTCCTGCCCGATTGTATTACCACATAGACCAGCCGTTAACAATCTGTCCATCACGGACTGCGAGCCTCTAGTTCGAAGACTCGTTCTCGCCCCCTACAGTGCAATTCGGCTAGGTATACATCCGCGCTAAAATATCAGGGTGAAAGTCATCATAGCTTGCGTAGTATAGACCCAGCTCCCAGCCCAACTTTGAGAATAGATTAACGGCGATATTTTTTTTATCGCCGATAAGAGTCTCACGTTAACGCAGCACGTTAACGCCGATAACGGCCCACCACTAGTGTATATATATATATATATATATATATATATATATATATATATAAAACAAACATTATATAGCGTAAACGTATATATATTGTAAAAATAAGCAAAAAAATGATACATTACTATATAGTAAGTATAATATTACTCAAAAAGTTTACAAATAAGCAAAAAACGTAAGTGAATATATGAATATAACAATATAGACATATATACTTGTGTACAAATATCTTGGCATTATTGTGGACGACGCTCTATCTTTTAGCTCTCACATTACTCAACTGAAGAAAAAATTGAAAATTAAGTTTTATTTTAGGAACAAGTTTTGTTTTTCATTCAATGTACGAAAGAAATTGGTTACCACTACTTTTCTACCCGTGCTTGACTATGGTGATGTAGTGTATCAGTTCACTCCATCATATCTTCTTTCCTCTTTAGATGCCGTCTATCATGGTGCTTTAAGATTTATATCAGATTGTAAACCCTCAACGCTTCACTGTATGTTATATAACAGAGTAGGTTGGCCTTCTGTGCTTACCAGAAGAAAAATGCACTGGTATTTAATTATTTATAAAGCCATTCCTGGGGATGTTGCCTCATATCTCTGCTGTCTTATAAAACAGAAAGCTGTTGAGAAATACTTCCTTCGCTCACACTATTATACTCTCTCTGTTCCTTTAGTTCGATCTGAATTAGGAAAAAAGGATTCATGTACGCAGCTCCGTCTGACTGGAATCTTCTTCAATCGAAATCACAAAGTTTGATGTCTTTGGATCATTTCAAAAGAGTCATTCTGCAAATGGAAATTGACTCGACGACATGTAACTGTTTTTAAGTGTCTCTAGTCTGTCTGTGTTGTAATATCTTGTGATGAAACTGATGTATTGCTGTCCATTTTGGCCAGAACACTCCTGCAAACGAGATTTTTAATCTCCGAGAGTCTCTTCTGGTTAAATAAAGGTTAAATACACAAAATATATATCTTTAATATTTATAAAACAAACATTATAGAGTAAACATATATATATATATATATATATAGTACAAATAAGCAAAAAAATCTAATAAATCTAATACCTAATATATATATATCTTTTTTTATTATTATTATGTTAACTCTCGTGTATTTTTCTAGTTTTTCAGATGCAAACTTTTGTGCTGATGCTCTTTAATATTCTCCTGAAAGTGTTCAGGTGCATCATTTATGTTTCTTGAAGAAGAAACACCTGTAACAACTACGACTACCCAAATCAACAATATCTGGAATATAAAAACATAATCGGTGGTAAAACATCAAATTATGAAAACTAAACATGTCGATGCATTAGACACGCTTTTGGCTGACGACTGATAAAACATCTGAATAATCAATGCGTAACTTCTTCTGAGAGTGAGCACTATATAGTGTACAACAACTAAACCCAACTAACCTGGTTTAGGCTTGACCAGTCCGACTGATAATATAGTTTCACTGAGCCCGTCAAAATACGCCACGTCACTCCTGAAGAAACACCAGCATCATGTGTCTGAAATACTCCCAGGGATACTTAAAGGGCCAGCGTTATCATCTACAATCTGATCTTCACTTCCAGCACAAACAGCTATATTACATGTTAAAGGAAAAGCATAATAAGGGTCCTTTAATAGCATCCGATGTGTCGAAACTCACCCATCCTCATAATTCCACATAAAAATATCATTATCGATGGTGAGCCACGCTCTGGAGATTTCAGGGAAAACTCCCATCATGCAATTGCACTGCATATCTGGTCGAAAGGGGCAATTAAGGCACTGCATACAACTTCATGGATGGATTATACAAAACACTTTTAAGGCCCAAATTCAGTTTATTTTTTTCCATTTACATTTTTCTGGACTCCTTTTTAATGTTCAAATTAAATTGCATTAATCAAAAAGCATGTCTAATTAATTAAAATCATGAAACTTATACAATTTAACATTAATGTCTTAAAAGTGTAACAAAGGACATGTTTAGGGAAGTTTTGTTTTTTTCTCGCCTTATGTTTTATTGTTACCAAATTATGTGCTTTAGCACTTCTAATTATTTAAATGCATATAAACCATTTTTATTTATTCTTATGAAATGCACCCCCCCCCCCAGAAATTCTGTGTTGTGTAATTTACATTTTACTGGTTATCAAATGAAGGCATAAAACATTGATTTAATTCATATTTGAATTAATGAAAATTAAACATTAAAATTTTTGGCAAACATTTACTATTCAAATTAAAATGTTCTGTGATTATTTCTTTAAAAAAAATAAGTTGTATTATTTCTCAACAGTAGTTATAATATTACGTACATTCTAGTAAATAATAGTAAAATATATATTTATCTTCTGGCACAATGTCTTCAAGTTAAACCGGACTTTTATTTTGACGGGTTGCCGTGAATAGTTCTGTGTGTATATGATATTAAGGTAATTTAGACTTTTATTTTGAAGGGTTGCCCTGAATAGTTCTGTGTGTATATGATACGAGGCTAGTTTAGACTTTTATTTTGACGGGTCGCCGTGAATAGTTCTGTGTGTATATGATTTTAAGACTTTTATTTTGACGGGTTGCCCTGAATAGTTCTGTGAGTATATGATATGAGGCTAGTTTAGACTTTTATTTTGACGGGTTGCCCTGAATAGTTCTGTGAGTATATGATATGAGGCTAGTTTAGACTTTTATTTTGACGGGTTGTCGTGAATAGTTCTGTGTGTATATGATACGAGACTAGTTTAGACTTTTATTTTGACGGGTTGCCCTGAATAGTTCTGTGAGTATATGATATGAGGCTAGTTTAGTCTTTTATTTTGACAGGTTGCCGTGAATAGTTCTGTGTGTATATGATACGAGGCTAGTTTAGACTTTTATTTTGACGGGTTGCCGTGAATAGTTCTGTGTGTATATGATACGAGACTAGTTTAGACTTATTTTGACAGGTTGCCGTGAATAGTTCTGTGTGTATATGATACGAGACTAGTTTAGACTTTTATTTTGACAGGTTGTCGTGAATAGTTCTGTGTGTATATGATACGAGACTAGTTTAGACTTATTTTGACAGGTTGCCGTGAATAGTTCTGTGTGTATATGATACGAGACTAGTTTAGACTTTTATTTTGACAGGTTGCCGTGAATAGTTCTGTGTGTATATGATACGAGACTAGTTTAGTCTTATTTTGACAGGTTGCCGTGAATAGTTCTGTGTGTATATGATATGAGGCTAGTTTAGACTTTTATTTTGACGGGTTGTCGTGAATAGTTCTGTGAGTATATGATATGAGGCTAGTTTAGACTTTTATTTTGACGGGTTGCCGTGAATAGTTCTGTGAGTATATGATATGAGGCTAGTTTAGTCTTTTATTTTGACAGGTTGCCGTGAATAGTTCTGTGTGTATATGATACGAGACTAGTTTAGACTTTTATTTTGACAGGTTGCCGTGAATAGTTCTGTGTGTATATGATACGAGACTAGTTTAGTCTTATTTTGACAGGTTGCCGTGAATAGTTCTGTGAGTATATGATATGAGGCTAGTTTAGACTTTTATTTTGACGGGTTGTCGTGAATAGTTCTGTGTGTATATGATACGAGGCTAGTTTAGACTTTTATTTTGACGGGTTGTCGTGAATAGTTCTGTGTGTATATGATACGAGGCTAGTTTAGACTTTTATTTTGACGGGTTGTCGTGAATAGTTCTGTGTGTATATGATACGAGGCTAGTTTAGTCTTTTATTTTGACGGGTTGTCGTGAATAGTTCTGTGTGTATATGATACGAGGTTAGTTTAGGCTTTTATTTTGACGGGTTGCCGTAAATAGTTCTGCGTATACATGATACAAGGCTAGTTTAGACTTTTATTTTGACGGGTTGCCGTGAAAGAATGATTTGATTTAGTGTAAAGACCTACTTTTGATTAACTCATCCAAACTTTAACAAATTCTGTGACATTAAACTGTAAACTCTGTTTTCATGACTGGATCCCGTCCGTGTTTTCTGCATCGTGGACATCATAGAGCCCTAGACCTGCAGTGTAAGGTTTGTTTTGTGCATCTGTGTGGTAGGATACGACCGAACTGCTCGACGAGCTCCGGAGGCAGAGGAACCCTGCGGATGGCGCTGAGCTCAGGAAGACTCGGCACGCTGATCAGCCCCGGTCCCTGCAGGGGGTAATCCATGTCCGACACGCCCGAGAGCGAAGGCATATCTGCCAGACACAAGCACATGAAGGTGTTTGAAGCTCAATACGCAGGTCCTAATGGCCAGGACAGACGGTCTGGCGTCTCTTACTGTGTGACGGGACGTTGAGGAGCTCGGAGAGGTCAGGGAAACAGCGGTCCTCCTGCAGATGCCGGTCAATCAAGCGGCTGGAGTTCTCCAAAGCCTCCTGAAGAACTGCAGCTGGACTGCTGGAGCCCACACTGGACGGCATGGTCACTGGAGACTACAACCCCCCGAGAGACAAGAACAGCAATATAGTATATCAAAAATATTTATATTTATATATATATATAATTTGATTTTGTTGTATGTATATACACACACACACACACACACATCATATAACCAAATGATATTAATATTTATATAATTAGATTTTACTATACATTTATACACACACATACATATGTGACCCTGGAGCACAAAACCAGTCATAAGAGTCATGAGATTTGTGCATCATCTAAATAAATAGCCATTGATGTATGGATTGGACAATATTTGAAAATCTGAGGGTGCAAAAAAAATCTAAATATTGAGAAAATCATCTTTAAAGTTGTTAAAATGAAGTTCTTAGCAATGCATATTAATAATCAAAAATTAAGTTTCTATATATTTACGGTAGGAAATTTACATGATCTTAATATCTAATGATTTTTGGCATTGAAACAAAAATGTATAATTTTGAGCCATACAATGTATAATAAATACAGCTGTGCTGTTTATGACTGCGTCTGTGCTGCAGGGACACATTTACATATAATACAATCTATTTATATTAATTTATATAATTTGCACTATAAACCTTTCCGAACTTTATGAAAGATTATTTTACACAATGTTTGAGTGGTGTGTGTGTGTGTGTGTGTGTGTGTGTGTGTGTGTGAGTGTGTGTCTCTCTGTATATGTGTGTGAGTGAGTGAGTGTGTGTCTGTCTGTGTGTGTGTGTCTGTCTGTCTGTGTGTGAGAGTGTGTCTGTGTCTCTCTGTGTGTGTGTGTGTGTGTGTGTGTGTGTCTGTCTGTATGTGTGTGAGAGTGAGTGATTGTGTGTCTGTGTCTCTGTGTGTGTGTGTGTGTGTCTGTATATGTGTGAGTGAGTGTCTGTCTGTCTGTCCGTCTCTGTCTGTCTGTCCGTCTCTGTCTGTCTGTCCGTCTGTCCGTCTCTGTCTGTCTGTCCGTCTGTGTCTGTCTGTCTGTCCGTCTGTGTGTGTGTGTGTGTGTGTGTGTGTGTGTGTCTGTCTGTCTATGTGTGTGTGTGTGAGTGAGTGAGTGTCTGTGTCTCTCTGTGTGTGTGTGTGTGTGTCTGTCTGTATATGTGTGTGTGTGTGAGTGAGTGAGTGAGTGAGTGAGTGTCTCTCTGTCTGTCTGTCTGTCTGTCTGTCTGTGTGTGTGTGAGTGTGTGGAATACGGCCAAACTCAGCATCTGGTTAAAAACTAATAAGTACTAGAATATTATACACTGGCTGAATTAAATCCAGGGTGTACTTATTTCTGCAATCCTTAATTTAAACAAAATTAGCTAATTTACTTATCTTACAGAAAATATTGGCATATATTTTGTTGTTTTTATCAAGTATACGTTTAACACATTTCAATTTTACTATCTTACAATGAATAATATTAGTGATAATTAAAAAATACATCTTTATATTTATTCAGAGGGGGTGTACTTATTTATGATGTGCACTGTATACACACACATATACAAACACCTGTATACGTACACTAATACACACTTTAACGGCACTTTATAAGATAAAAATCTGTCACAAAAACTATAAATGTCTAAAAATATTTGTTCAGATTAAATAATAACTAATAAACAATAATAACGAGAAAGTGCTTGATTGACGTCTTGAACAGCATTATGAAATATGAATTTCATTATACAGACAAGTAACGTTGACTCACCTTTGACTGTAATAACCATATCCAGTCATAACATACAAACAATGAGCTTTGATTTGAAAGTAAACATTTTGTGATGTTAAATCAAATTCAAATGGATCAGAGATGTTGAGTTCGTTAGCTTTAGCCACACAGCTAATTCAAAACACAGAGCATCCCAAAGACATTTGACATTCTCCAAAGAGCTTCACTCGAACAGCGATTAACATAAACTCACCTCTGACTGGAAATTATATTCATAAAATATCAGCTGAAAGTGAAAAAGACGCGAGTTTATGAACTTCAGTGACTCCCGCCAAGCGCGTGTGAGTGCAGAGTGAAGCGCACCGGAAACACGCGCGCGTTTCAAAATAAAAGTCACCAGATTCTCACGCCTCTGTTGCAGAGTCGACTTGAAAACAATGAGCTATTAAAAATAATAAATGATAAATTAATCTAGTCTGTTAATCCTACACTCAGACCGTCTGCTGCGGGTTGCTTCTTTACTTAAATCATAATTGAAAATGAATCTCATGATGTTGCAGTGTTTTCCTGGAGTCCTTGATCACTGATTTGTTTTTGGATTGGATAAACTTTATTAATCCCTGAATTTATATTTATATTTATTATTTATGAACTCTTCAAACTCTTCTCGTCTCTCTCACATATCTGGCTTATCAACATTTACTGTTTTCTGCTATTTATTTATATAGTATTGTCTTAATCCATTGCTATATCTATTTTATGTATTTATATATTATTGATTTATTATATATTTTCATGCTTTTTTAAGTGTTTGATCTTGAGTCACTATATAAATAAAACCTTAATTACAATGAATACATAATATGTAACTAGCCAAATAATTAAATGCATAATTATTATATAAATAAAAACTATAATTAATAATAAATAATTATTATAGAAATAAAATAGCATATAAAAACCTTTATTTAATTATATAAATAAAAACTAATGTCAAATGATTAATCGCATGCAAAATAAAAGTTTTTGTTTACATAATATATGTATATGTACTGTGTATATTTATTATGTATATATATATAAACACAAACACATGCATGTGTATTTTTAAGAAAAATATGTTATGCTTATATATTAAATATATATATATATAAAATATAAATGTATATTCATGTAAATATTTTCAAAATATATACAGGATGTGTGTGTATTTATATATATATATAAAATGTAAACAAAGACTTTTTGAATGCGATTAATCGTTTGGCAGCACTAATAAAAACTAATAAAAACATAATTAATTAATAATGATACAATATATTATATATATCAATTAATGGCATCTAAAGTAAAAGCTTTCATTTGTATAATGTGTATATTTATATATAAAGACACACACATACAGTATATATTTTGAAAATATTTACATGTATATATTTATATTCATATAATTTATATAATGTATAAATATTTTTTTTCTTAAATATACACATTATGGTTATTTTGATTCGGGTGATTTTGATGTGAGAACCTGGCAACCCTGATTCTGCTGTAGCCTATCAGCGATCAGAACCACAGCATCCCGACAGAGACCGACGCGATGTATCGCTCATGACTGCGGCGCGTTGACGCTCGACGCCACGCCCTGCGCGCGCAGCTCTGACTCACGGCGACGCGCATTCATCCCTCGCACGCACCGCGGACTCCAGCCATGGCAGGTGAGACCTTCAGCGTTTAATCTGCGCGATAACAGCGCGTCAGGGTGAGCTTCGGATGAGCGAGCATCTGTGTGTTTGTGTGTTTACAGAATCCGAGACGCGTCAGAGGCTGCTGCGCAACGTCAAGAAGGAGGTGCGACATTTTCATTGTTTATCAGATACTGAGCAGATGATCGATAGAAGCTGTCGATCACTAAATCTGATCCTACTGACTGTGTTGTAGGTGTTAGACGTGTCATTATACACACACACACACACACACACACACAAACGCATACACACACACTCGCATACACACGCACACAAACGCATACACACACGCATACACACACACACACACACACACACACACACACACACACGTATGTACGCACGCACGCTCACTCACTCACTCACTCTCTCTCTCAGACGCACACACACACGCATACACACACACGCACACACATTCACTCACGCACACACTCACTCACGCACACATACACACGCACGCACACACACACACGCATACACACAGGAACGCATACACACACGCACACACACACGCATACACACAGGAACGCATACACACACACACACACACACACACACACACACACACACACACACACACTCTCTCTCACACACACACACCTACACGCATACACACAGACACACACTCTCTCTCACGCATACACACAGACACACACTCTCTCTCACGCATACACACAGACACACACTCTCTCTCACACACACACACACACACACACACACACACACACGCACACACACACTCTCTCTCTCACACACACACACACACACACACACACACACACACACACACACACACACACACGCATGCATACACATAATTATAATATGGTAACCTTAATTAGTTAATACTTAGAATGATGTAACAATATGCAAATAATAATATAGCTAAAATATAAATATATTAATATAATAAATATCTTATAAAATAACAGTATATTGTAACATAAACAATATTTATTTACCTTCAAGTTTAATATCGAAATTATTACTTTTCAGTAAAAGTATTTATAAATCAATTAAGGTTTTATTTATATGAGCAATATTGTTATTTATATTATATTACATTATAATTATGTATTAATTAATAAAGGTAAATTTTTTATTTAATATTTTGTATTATATAAAAAATTTACCTTTATACTTTAATTAACCTTTATACAATACTTTATACAATAATTTGCTGCTATAACAGCAGCAAATTTAGTAAATTACTAAAGTAGTCAAACCGGTTCATTAGAGGGGGTGCCAATACTTTTGGCAGTGTAGTAAATTACTAAAGTAGTCAAACCTGTTCATTAGAGGGGGTGCCAATACTTTTGGCATTATAGTGTATGTGCATCTGCACACGCTATCACTCATTATGTGACTCAGAGAAAACAAGCTGTGAGTTAGAGAGTGTGTTTGTGACTCGCTCTCCTCGCCCGTTACCCATGATCCTCAGCGGCTGAACGTGTGGAGATTCTTCTGCTTCTCTGACTTTCAGGTCAAGCAGATCATGGAGGAGGCCGTGACACGCAAGTTTGTGCACGAGGACAGCAGTCACATATTCTCTTTCTGTGGTAAGATCAGATCTCCTTACAAAACCCTGAAAGAACTGTAAAAGTTATTAGTATTAATATTTTGTTAATTGTGATTTATTACTATATTTAATTATAATAATTGTATTAATTTTATATAATTTTATTTACAATTATTATTGTTGTTAGTAATAATAATAATCTCATCATGTCAATGTGTGGATTGTGGCTGTAATCGTGAGAGTGAGTGTGTGTGTGTGTGCGTGTGTGAGAGAGTGTGTGTATGTGTCTGTGTGAGTGAGTGTGCGTGTGTGTGAGTGAGTGTGTGTGAGTGTGAGTGCGTGTGTGTGAGTGTGTGTGCGTGCGCGTGTGTGCGTGTGTGTGAGTGAGTGTGTGTGTGTGTGTGAGTGAGTGTGAGTGTGTGCGCGTGCGCATGTGTGTGTGAGTGAGTGTGAGTGTGTGCGCGTGTGTGTGTGTGTGTGTGTGCGTGAGTGTGAGTGTGTGCGCGTGCGCATGTGTGAGTGTGTGCGCGTGCGCATGTGTGTGTGAGATGATTCAGCTCCTGTGATCTCTCTTCAGCTGTGGTCTCTCTCAGATGAACACACTCAGGTGTGTGGTGAGTGTGCATGTGTGTGTGTGAGTGAGTGTGTGCGCGTGCGCATGTGTGTGTGTGTGTGAGTATGCGTGCGTGCGCATGTGTGTGTGAGGATTCAGCTCCTGTGATCTCTCTTCAGCTGTGGTCTCTCTCAGATGAACACACTCAGGTGTGTGGTGTGTGTGCATGTGTGTGTGTGTGTGTGTGTGTGTGTGTGTGAGTGTGTGCGCATGTGTGTGAGATGATTCAGCTCCTGTGATCTCTCTTCAGCTGTGGTCTCTCTCAGATGAACACACTCAGGTGTGTGGTGTGTGTGCATGTGTGTGTGTGTGTGTGTGTGTGTGTGTGTGAGTGTGTGCGCATGCGCATGTGTGTGAGATGATTCAGCTCCTGTGATCCTCAGCTGTGGTCTCTCAGATGAACACACTCAGGTGTGTGGTGAGTGTGCATGTGTGTGTGTGAGTGAGTGTGTGCGCGTGCGCATGTGTGTGTGTGTGTGAGTATGCGTGCGTGCGCATGTGTGTGTGAGGATTCAGCTCCTGTGATCCTCAGCTGTGGTCTCTCAGATGAACACACTCAGGTGTGTGGTGTTTGTGCAGGTGTGGTGGAAGCGTGTGTTCTTCACGGCCTGAAGCGACGGGCCGCTGGGTTCCTGCGCAGCAACAAGCTGGCGGCTCTCTTCATGAAGGTGGGGAAGATGTTTCCAGCAGCCGAGGAACTCTGCAGAAAGGTTCAGGAGCTGGAGCTAATCATCGAGAACAAGTGAGGAACAACACAAGTGCTGTCTTTGTATGGTCCCTTTCCTTAGACAAAGACATTAGATTTAATACTAATATTAGTATTATTATTAAGGATATTATTATATTTATTATTATTATTAATAAGCATATTATTATATTTATTATTATTATTATTATTAAGGATAGTATTATATTTATTATTATTAAGGATATTATTATATTTATTATTATTATTATTAAGGATATTATTATATTTATTATTATTATTATTATTATTATTAAGGATATTATTATATTTATTATTATTATTATTATTATTAAGGATAGTATTATATTTATTATTATTAAGGATATTATTATATTTATTATTATGGATATTATTATATTAATAATATTTATTATTTATTATTAGGTTAAATTCTTACATTTCTGGCATCACCTGTCTGTTCCTTTTTCTTAGAAACGTTACATTATTATTAGTATTAGCATTATAAGAGTTTTATATTCATATCAATTAGTTATTAATATGTTACAATTAATATTTATATGCATAATAGTAATTATTGTTGTTGTTGTTGTTGTGGTTGTTGTTATTATTATTATTATTATTATTATTATTATTGCTATGTTTAAGTAAAATTGTCACATTTCTGGCATTATCTTTTTTCTTTTCTGTTCCTTTTCTTAAGAAAGTTGCTATATAATTGAAACATAATGACAATAATAGTAATAATAATAATTTTAATAATACAAATATTATCATTATTATATTTATTTATATTTAAAATATAATCGCATACATTACATTTGATTCATTTATGTTTATTATTATTTTATGAATGGTTATTAATGTCTATTGACATTAAATTATTGTTAGCAATAATACTAATTATTATTATTATTATTATTAAATTAGTAATCAAAATATTTCTGCAGGTTTAAAATGAATGATGATTGTGCACTGATGAATCCTATATTTGAGTATTGAGCATCTGAAGTAAAAAAGGTCAATTATTAATATTTTCATTAAATGACTATGATTTTAACGTTCACAGCATGAGACAGATCCAGGGTCAGATGAGTCAAGAGAGAGTTCGTAAACCCCCCCGACCGCTAAACCTGTCGCCGCTGGCCATCAAACACCTGTGGATCCGCACGGCGCTCACAGAGAAGCTGCTGGACAAAATACTGCTGTATTTGGTGGAGAACAGCAGGTCAGGGATTCATATTTAATAAAAGATATCATTTCTGACCGGATACAGACTGTGGGCTGGAATAGAATACTGTTCATGACCCTGGAGCACAAAACCAGTCATAAGTGTCAATATTATGAGATTGAGAGTTATGCATCATCTGAAAGATGAATAAATCATATTTCCATTGATGTATGGTTTGGACAATATTTGAAAATCTGGTGCAAATTTTTTTTTTATATTGAGAAAATCATCTTTAAAGATGTTCAAATTAAGTTCTTAGCAATGCATGTTAATAATCAATAATTAAGTTGATATATTTACGGTAGGACATTTATGCAATCTTAATATCTAATGATTTTTGGCATAAATTTTTTTTTATAATTTTGAGCCATATAATGTATTGATGTCTATTGCTACAAATATAGCTGTGCTGCATATGACTGCGTCTGTGCTCCAGGGACACACTTATTTTACATACTCAGCCCAATTTTGTGTAAATATTTCAGTCTGATCAAATAAAGAGACATAAAGTGAGGTGTTTGAAATCAAACCTCCAGTTAAGGTGCGTTCACACCAGACACGAATGAAGCGTTACGTGCAAATTATTTACATGTTAAGTCAATGCAAAGACGCGATAGATAATCCTGTGGCGCTATTCGCGCGAATTGAGCGTTTGGGGCGTTTGACGTGCGAATCGCGCGAGTTGAAAAATCTGAACTTTGGCGGATATTCGCGGCGCGGTAACCAATCAGGAGCTTGCTCTAGCAGTGACGTGATTACAAGCGGAGGCAGAAAATCCCAAATAACAACGGAGGACAAATTAATCGTGGTTTAATCGAATTTCACGCGCGAATGAAGCGTATTTCACGCGCGAATGAAGCGAGTAAACTCAAAATGTTCAAGCGTCCAACTACGCGCGATTTATTCGCGTCATTCGCGTCTGGTGTGAACGCACCTTTACACTATTAAAAATAAAAGTGCCACAAGCTTTTTGTGTCTAAATGTCTCCATAAAGAACATCTGAAGAAGCTTTGTGGCGAAAGAAGGTTATAAAAAGATAATAAAGAGATGAAATGCTTCTTTGTGGCATCGCTTGAAGCAGCTTTATTTTTAAGAGTGTAGTTTGTAACACTTCAAATGGAACTCATGATTTATTATGGTTACTACGAACACCGATTCATTTGAATGAATTAAATTAAACTGAGCTGTTTTTGTTCATATTTCAGCAAGTTTTATGAAAGAGAAGCTCTTCTGAGAGATCCAGTTGGCGGCCCGATCCTCGCATCTTTGCTGGGTATCAGTTTTCAAGCATTCGAGTCTTGTTATTATTGAAGATTATGTAAATACTACCATTCAAAAGTTTGGGATTTTTAAAAGAAGGAGTCTCTCCTCCTCACCAAGGCTGCATCATTTTATAAAAAAATATAGTACAAATTGTGAAATATTATTCTAATGTAAAACACCTGTTTAATATGTGAGTATATTTTCAGCATCATTACTACAGTCTTCAGTGTCACATGATCTTCAGAAATCATAATAATATGCTGCTCAAGAACAATTTATGATTTATTATCAATGTTGAAAACGGTTAATGTTTTTGTGGAAACTGATACATTTAATTTTTCATGATTCACAGATTAATAGAACGTTCAAAAGAACAGCATTTATTTGAAATATAAATCTTTTATACAATTATATATGATTATATAACACGTTTGATCAATGTAACATATCCTTGCTGAATGAAAATATTATTTTCTTATATAAAAAAGTACTCACTCCAAACCTTTGAATAGTAGTTTATATTGTTACAAATATTATATATATATATACTGTATATATAGACTTTTATTTTGAATGCAATTAATCGTTCTACAGCACTAATATATATATATATATAAATTATGATTTATGCATTTATTTAAAAAAGTAAATGAATGATGTTTTTAATTGTATTGTGTAATTGGTATATTATGATGCTGTTTCTTTCAGTCGGTCCCTGTGCTTTGGAGTACACGAAAGCGAAGACGGCCAATCACTTCTGGACGGATCCGTCGGCTGATGAACTGGTCCAGAGACACCGCATTCACAGCGGACACTGCCGCCAGGATTCACCCACCAAACGCCCGGCTCTCGTAAGACGCCCTCTCCTCGTCTCAAACAGCACCGAATCTGCACTAATACACTAATGATCAGCCTTTTAGCAAAACACAACACACAGTTCTCTATGTGACACACACACACACATCTAGCAGGAATTCAAATTATGGCAAATTGTGATATTTTGTGATATATTCGTTCCTGAGTGAATCAATCGTTTAACTGATTCGGTTCAATCACAACGACTCACTGTTTAGAGTCTCACTGATTCGTTCCTGAGTGAATCAATCATTTAAATGATTCGGTTCAATCACAACGACTCACTGTTTAGAGTCTCACTGATTCGTTCCTGAGTGAATCAATCATTTAAATGATTCGGTTCAATCACAACGACTCACTGTTCAGAGTCTCACTGATTCGTTCCTGAGTGAATCAATCATTTAAATGATTCGGTTCAATCACAACGACTCACTGTTTAGAGTCTCACTGATTCGTTCCAGAGTGAATCAATCGTTTAAATGATTCGGTTCAATCAAAACGATGCACTGTTTAGAGTCTCACTGATTCGTTCCTGAATGAATCAATCGTTTAAATTATTCGGTTCAATCGCAACGACTCACTGTTTAGAGTCTCACTGATTCGTTCCTGAGTGAATCAATCATTTAAATGATTCGGTTCAATCGCAACGACTCACTGTTTAGAGTCTCACTGATTCGTTCCTGAGTGAATCAATCATTTAAATGATTCGGTTCAATCGCAATGACTCACTGTTTAGAGTCTCACTGATTTGTTCCTGAATGATTCAATCGTTTAAATGATTCGGTTCATTCGCAGCGACTCACTTATTAACACTGACTCGCTGCTGCCACCTGCTGGAGGTTTTAATTTCACACTCAAAGTATCTTTTTATTATTTAAATAATTTCAAAAATCAGTATTCAATGTTTAATATTAATTTGTAACTGCAGGTTAAATGCATGAATCGGTGTGTAAACACATCTAAATGCATCGTTCCTCTGCATTGCAAAGATGAGTTTTAATGATTCTGATTTAATTTGCTCGGTAACAGCCCAAATGTCTTAATATTCGAATTCACAGATTAAATGTAAGAATTTGACTGCAAGCATAATGCACACTTTTAGAAAGATAAAAACGGCCATAAAAGATACAAATCAATGGAATTATGAGTTGTGCACGGTATAGTCCGTCACAATAACACACTCAGCAGAAGATCCGGTTATTGTGGTTGATAATGATAATAATAATGTGATGTTTTGTAGATCCAGAAGAGGCAGTCGAGCGGCAGCTTGGATGAGCGGCCGTCTCTGTGGGCGCGGGATTACGTCCAATCTCTTCATCAGAACTCCAGAGCCACGCTGCTCTTCGGGAAAAACAACGTCTTGGTGCAGCCGGTAAACCTCAGGCCATAGTTGCTAATTAGCAAGTCACCGATTTGTTTCTGAATGATTCAATCGTTTAAATGATTCGGTTCAATCACTGTTTAGAGTCTCACTGATTCGTTCCTGAATGAATCAGTCGTCTAAATGATTCAGTTCAATCACAACGACTCACTGTTTAGAGTCTCTCTGATTCGTTCCTGAATGAATCAATCGTTTAAATGATTCGGTTCAATCACAACGACTCACTGTTTAGAGTCTCTCTGATTCGTTCCTGAATGAATCAATCGTTTAAATGATTCGGTTCAATCACAACGACTCACTGTTTAGAGTCTCTCTGATTCGTTCCTGAATGATTCAATCGTTTAAATGATTCGGTTCAATCACTGTTTAGAGTCTCACTGATTCGTTCCTGAATGAATCAATCGTTTAAATGATTCAGTTCAATCACAACGACTCACTGTTTAGAGTCTCTCTGATTCGTTCCTGAATGAATCAATCGTTTAAATGATTCGGTTCAATCACAACGACTCACTGTTTAGAGTCTGACTGATTCGCTTCTGAATGATTCAATCGTTTAAATGATTCAGTTCATTCAGTTACTCACTGTTCAGAGTCTCACTGATTAGTTTCTGAATGATTCAATTGTTTAAACGATTCGGTTCAATCATAACGACTCACTGTTTAGAGTCTCACTGATTCGTTCCTGAGTGAATCAATCGTTTAAATGATTCAGTTCAATCACAATGACTCACTGTTTAGAGTCTCACTGATTCGTTTCTGAATGAATCAATCGTTTAAATGATTCAGTTCAATCGCAAGTTTCACAATGAACGCGGGTGAAGTAAACAGTCCCTCAGAGAGCGCGTGCGGAAGAGAGGGGCGGAGCCAGCAGAGCTCATTAACATTTAAAGGAGAATCACACAATACGGCTTGCTCTGAAAAAGCTGGTTTTTTACACTACAAATGAACCAAAACTACCCTATAATACCAACATGTGGAAAATGGTAATTATATGAGCCCTTTAAGAGGTTAAGGTGTGGCTATAAATGTGACGCGGTCTTTCAGAGAGACGACATGGAAGCGATCCCAGGATACCTCTCTCTTCACCAGACGGCCGATCTGATGACGCTGAAGTGGACACCGAACCAGCTGATGAACGGAAGCGTGGGGGAGTTTGATTATGAGAAGAGGTGACGTGCGTTATGATTCTGACGTCTGATTTGTGGGAATGATTTTAAATCAAATCTGATTTCTCTACAGTGTATATTGGGATTTCGCCATTACCATTCGTCTGGAGGAAATCGTCTATTTGCACTGTCATCAGCATGGTGAATATAAAAAATATGACTTATACATAATATAAAAAATATCTGTGTGAATATGTGTTAAACTGTCATTTATTTCTGTGGATTTTCAGCATCATTACTGCAGTCTTCAGGGTCACATGATCTTCAGAATCATACAAATATTAAACATTTCTGATTATTATCAATGTTGAAAAAATTACCTCGTGAATCTAATTTTAAATTCAAAACGTAAGAATGAAAAAAAACTAACACCGTCCTGAAATACTTCAAAACCAACTAAAATGTAAAGTTTTTTTATGTTTTGCAGGATAGAATATTAACTAAATTGGTTATTTTGGTATTATTGAGATAATATTATGGTTTTTATTAATATTTTGACTTTTTATAACTTTCTAATATTTATCTCTTTATGCATTTTTATGTTTTTATTAATTTTATTTCAGTTGTATTTATTTTAGTACATCGAGTTAAAACTAAATAAAAAATAGAAATGTTGCCTGTGCAACTAGACGAAATAAAAACATTATATATATATATATTAGTAATCTTTGAAAAAATAATTTTGTTATAGCACTTACTCTTTTTTAGTTCGTTTTGAATGAAAAATTATATTAGTATTTTTTTATATAATATATATATATATATATATTGTAATATAATATATATATATATATATATATATTTTTTTTTTAAATTAAATTTAAATGTAATTTTTTTTTTATATATGTATATAATGTTGTTTTTTTTATTGTTTTTTAGCAAGGTGAATATATCAGGATTGCGCATATTTAACTCATTAAAGCCTGACATATGAAATAATAGAATAATAAAACTAAAAAAAGTTTGCATATGTGTTATTTTGTTGTTGAGCATCATATTTGATGCCAGGCTTTAATGGCTCATATAATGAGAATATGAGTGAGAATATGGAGCTCAGTTTTATTAAAAGGCCAAAAATGAGCAAAAATATTTTTTGCTCTAGATGCAGATATTTATATGATGAAATTCTGATGCAAACAATGAGATGTTTATAATAACAGTGCAGCAGATACATGATCTAAATATGACTCAGTAATATGCTGAGATCTGAATGATCCACACATATAATGCGATGCTGATTGAGAGATGAAGATCAGATTTGAGACTCAAACATGATTAAAGCTGAGTTCAGAAAGTGTTGATCTGGAGATATGACTGCAGTTATTCTTGATCAAGACCCTGAAGCGTTTCTAAGAGCTTTGACACTGCATCAGTCAGAAGACATCATGGTTTTCATCATGTAAAGGACGTTACCAGGTCTTTATAGGTGTGTGTCTGTGTGCAGTGGACAGCGGTGGGACTGTGGTGTTGGTCAGTCAGGACGGGATCCAGAGGCCTCCGTTTCGCTTCCCTAAAGGCGGTCACCTGCTGCAGTTCCTCACCTGTCTGGAGACGGGTCTCCTTCCGCACGGACAGCTCGATCCGCCGCTCTGGTCCCAGAGAGGAAAGGTTTGCCCGGCGCCATCACAAACAGCAGTCTAAATAAAGGCCCCAATATACTTCAAACGACATCGAAGAACGAACTGTTGCAACGTCATTTAGAACAAAAACAAACTTTCTATTTAAAGTCGCTAAAGTAAGTTGATGGATGACGTCGCCGCGCGATGATGATGTCATTACGTAACCACGACGCGAAATTGTGTTACTTCAGTAAAAATAACGATACATTTTATATATGTTACTTTAGATTTGTTCATTAAATATAATATTAAAATGTAAATAAATATTTTTACTAATTGAACGATCACAAATTACTTCTTTTTTTAATTGGCAGTAAACAAGTAAAACTACACATTCTGAACAGTTGACGTGTTAAAGCAGTGTATTAGTAGTTAATATTAGTGATCAAACGATATTTATTTTTTATAACCGATACCAATTATTTGCATGTTTATGTACCCGATAACCGATATGCAGAACCGATAATTATTTACTGTTATAAAGTACATAAATAACTAAGTCCATTCTTCGCTTTGGTTTTTCCTCCTTTCAGTCATCTTAACAACAACAAAAAACTGTTTAAAGGTAACATGAAAGAATATACATTTTCATCTTCAAATTACAACAAAAATTGTTGAAAATTCGCATCGCATCGTCGGCTGTCCACTGGTCCAAGTGTAAAAAAAATTGTTTTACACAACCGATATCCGATTATGGTAAAATGCTTAAATATCGGGAAAAATATCGGTAAGCCGATATATCAGTCGATCTCTAGTTAGTATGCTTAGAAAAGTCTGTAAAATAGGGAACAATCTACTATGTTATTATGAAGGAATTTTCTGCATTGGTTTATCACTGTTTTTTTACGTGCATTTTTAATTGCGTGTTGTATTTTGTGTTTTCGGGTTACAGCAGATTATGGATAATGTCCTGGAAAATTACTAGCTTTTCCATTTTTCTAGATATTTTTCTTACAGTGAACAATCGCAAGTACAAGCTACTTACAAAGTGTATCATAAACGAAAATTTGTACTTTTATTGAGTTAAACTATTTAAAATAGCTGCTAGCTTAATTCACGTAATGTGTGTACTGCGAGGCATCTTTGGTTTCCGCTTTTTGTGTAATTTAACACCATGCATATCATCCAAATGGCCCAAGAACAGCATGCAATTTACTTTGGGTATGCAGGAATCGTAAAGGGTTAACATGTTTAATTATTGCAGGTTTGTGTCATATTCTGAGTTTGCATTTCACTGTTTTAATTCATTTTGATGAATACTGAATCTGTTTTTTGAGAGTGGGATGAATTAATACACATTCATATTTAGTCTAGATTAGATCTACAGTAAGATCATGTTCACACGGCGCTCTCAGTCAATAAATGGAGGAAAAGTAACTCAGATATTTTCTAGTAAATTAAAAAGTAATGCGTTACTTTACTAGTTACTTGAAAAAGTAATATTATTACGTAGCTCGCGTTACTTGTAATGCGTTACCCCCCCGACACTGGTCGTGACACACGTTTACATTAATCTACACCCGCCTCCAGCAGCGCCAGTATACCGTCGCTCAGTCTTTCCCCCAAACGAAGAACGAAAACGAACTTCGTTTGAAGTATATCGGGAGCTTTATAAACGCAGGTTTTGGAGATCACTCTGTGTTCTTCTTCCTCAGGGAAAGGTGTTTCCAAAGCTGCGTAATAGGAGTCCGCATGGATCCTGCGAGTCGGACAAAGATGAAGACGAGGCCACTGATTATGTGTTTCGGATCATATATCCTGGCTGTCAGGAGTCTGGTATGTTAACCTGAAGTTCATCTGCTAGTATTACGGTTTTTATCAATAGATTTGACACTTTTCTCCAATGCAATGCACTTGTTCTCAAAACAATTAGCACAGAAATACAAACACAAAATTATTTTCATCTGCTTTTACTGCAAAATGAGTAATGTGTTTATTAAAAGTAAATATCAAATATATAGCTTTGTTCTCTAATGACTATAAAACATGGTCAGCTGTAGATGCACAGCTAATTGAATATACACTAATGAAAATATATGTTTATTGCAATTCTTCAGCAGGTAGTTTTGTCATATATATATATATACAGTGCATATCTAAATATAAAATAAAAAAGTTGTAAAAATGTCAAAACAATTGTTGTCCAACTCCTATCACCCATCTGATAAACTAATAGCCCCTTTACATAAACTTGAAATCTGTTTGTGCCATCTTTAGCAGCAAGAACTGTCAACAAACTTAGTTATATAATATATACAATCTAAATATATTCATATATAAATAGACAGACAGACTCAGACAGAGAGACAGACAGACAGACTCAGATAGAGAGATAGACAGACAGACTCAGATAGAGAGACAGACAGACAGACTCAGATAGAGAGACAGACAGACAGACTCAGATAGAGAGACAGACAGACAGAGAGACAGACAGACAGACAGACAGACTCAGATAGAGAGACAGACAGACAGACTCAGATAGAGAGACAGACAGACAGACTCAGATAGAGAGACAGACAGACAGACTCAGATAGAGAGACAGACAGACAGACAGACTCAGATAGAGAGACAGACAGACAGACTCAGACAGAGAGACAGACAGACAGACTCAGATAGAGAGACAGACAGACAGACTCAGACAGAGAGATAGACAGACAGACTCAGATAGAGAGACAGACAGACAGAGAGACAGACAGACAGACTCAGACAGAGAGATAGACAGACAGACTCAGATAGAGAGACAGACAGACAGACTCAGATAGAGAGACAGACAGACAGACTCAGATAGAGAGATAGACAGACAGACTCAGATAGAGAGATAGACAGACAGACTCAGATAGAGAGACAGACAGACAGACTCAGATAGAGAGACAGACAGACAGAGAGACAGACAGACAGACAGACTCAGATAGAGAGACAGACAGACAGACTCAGACAGAGAGACAGACAGACAGACTCAGATAGAGAGACAGACAGACAGAGAGACAGACAGACAGACAGACTCAGATAGAGAGACAGACAGACAGACTCAGACAGAGAGACAGACAGACAGACTCAGATAGAGAGACAGACAGACAGAGAGACAGACAGACAGACTCAGACAGAGAGATAGACAGACAGACTCAGATAGAGAGACAGACAGACAGACAGACAGACAGACTCAGACAGAGAGATAGACAGACAGACTCAGACAGAGAGACAGACAGACAGACTCAGATAGAGAGACAGACAGACAGACTCAGATAGAGAGATAGACAGACAGACTCAGATAGAGAGACAGACAGACAGAGAGACAGACAGACAGACTCAGACAGAGAGATAGACAGACAGACTCAGATAGAGAGACAGACAGACAGACTCAGACAGACAGACTCAGACAGATAGATAGACAGACAGTCAGACTCAGACAGAGAGACAGACAGACAGACTCAGATAGAGAGACAGACAGACAGACTCAGACAGAGAGATAGACAGACTCAGATAGAGAGACAGACAGACAGAGAGACAGACAGACAGACTCAGACAGAGAGATAGACAGACAGACTCAGATAGAGAGACAGACAGACAGACTCAGACAGACAGACTCAGACAGAGAGATAGACAGACTCAGACAGACAGACAGACTCAGACAGAGAGATAGACAGACAGACTCAGATAGAGAGACAGACAGACAGACTCAGACAGACAGACTCAGACAGAGAGATAGACAGACAGACTCAGATAGAGAGACAGACAGACAGACTCAGACAGACAGACTCAGACAGAGAGATAGACAGACTCAGACAGACAGACAGACTCAGATAGAGAGACAGACAGACAGACAGAGAGACAGACAGAGAGACAGACAGACAGAGAGACAGACAGACAGACAGACAGACAGACAGACACATTTATTAGTCACATGGGTTTCTGAAGCAGGGTGGTCGTTAGTATTTAAGCTAATTGGCTCTCTCTGTGCTACAGTGGCTCTGGAGATGATGGATCAGACGGTGAACATGTGGCAGCCCACGCTGAAGAAGTCGTCTTGTTCCTCCTGCTCTCAGAACGGCTCGGCGGACGGATGCAACCATGACAGGCTAGTGTGCCGCTCGTGGAGTCAGTGATGTCTGCTGTAGGGCTGGCAATCTTCAGCCACTTCACCATACCATTACAAAACAATCCTTGATCGACATTTCTCTCTCAATTAATTCTTCTGCTGTGCAAATACATCGTTATAATCTTAACCAAAATTGCAGTTTCTATGCTTTTGTTTATAGTTGGAATCTGTGTGTCAGTGCCATCTTAAAAATATGGCTTCACGATTCAATTACGATTATCATTATCAACTCAATATCACAGTTTTCAATATTAGCCTACTGCACATGGCTATATATATAAATTTGAAATCAAATTTATTTTGTGCAAAATTTACTAAGTGTTCTTTAAGTATCCGAACGTTTACAGACAATAGTTTTAATCAGCATTACTGCTGTTTGATTATTACAGATGAGGTCATAGACAGCGTCAGTTTAACAAGCTGCATGTATAGATATATATTTCCATACATCAGATGTTGTCCTGCTCTGAAAACATAACTGACTGTGTTTACATACATTTAGTATAAAAGTATTTGTGTGTGTGTTGTGTGTGTGTGTGTGTGTGCGTTTGTGTGTGTGCGCGCGTGTGTGTACGTGTGTGTGTGTGTACGTGTGTGTGTGCGTGCGTGTGTGTGTGTGTGCGCGCGTGTGTGTACGTGTGTGTGTGCGTGCGTGTGTACGTGTGTGTGTGCGTGTGTGTGTGTGTGTGTGCGTGCGTGCGTGCGTGTGTGTGAAACAGGGCTCCGCTGAAGCTGCTCTGCGAGACCATGAAGCACCAGATCATCTCCAGAGCTTTCTACGGCTGTATGTATCGTGTGGTTTTGTGATGCACTTCAGTTCAAGTCAAGTTGTATAGCACGTTTCACAATACAAATCATCGCAAATAAGCTTCACACTAAATTTAAGGGCCAGTTATACTAACAGCTCGTGCCAGCGCAAACCGTCTTTTGTCGTTAAAATAAAAGTGTGGACGTAGTTATTTTTGCACGTGAATATGCATTTGGTGTAGTTTCCCTTCAGATGCAAAAATAGAGTATTCAAATAAATAACGCAACGTGATTTACTAACGTTTACGCTCGTCAAATTACTGGCTTTTTTGAGTCCTTATTTAAAGGGGTCATCGGAATCACTTTTCAATGTGTGTGTACACATCCATCCTATAACGATCATTTTTTAAATCCTCTTTCTCAAATCAGGCTGTTCTGAGACTCCTGTCAGAATGATGTAGTTCTGTACAGGCCCCTCCCACCAGAGTTGATTGACAGGTATTAGCCCCGCCCCCCCTGAGTGTCCGCCTCCGGTGCAGGGAAGACAAGATGTCTCTGATTAAGCGATTGAGGTGTTTAGTTGTTGGATGTAATAATGAATATAGCAGTCGTTAGTTACTCCAGACATCTGAGCCGCTGAAGACGCAGAGGATTAACGTTACTTTCACTATGAAGTGAATGTACTGACCCCCGATCTACATAAATGCATCTATGTTCGCGCGAATCATTCCTGATCAGCTTCATCTACAGAAGAGTATAATGTTATTTTATGAATCTTTGTAAATCGTGCTAGTTAGCCAGTTTCACCACTGAAGTAAACAGTACTGCTCGTCACCCCATGGAAGAGAGGGGCGGAGTCAGCAGAGCTCATTAGCATTTAAAGAAACATGCACTAAACGACTCGCTGTGAACAGAGCTGATTTTGACAGGGTAAAGATGTTTTACTCTACCATTGAGAAATTATAAACAAAGTCTGTTATAGACTTTGCATTAAGACCCTAACGAATTATATCAACTTGTGGAAAATGAGCATTATATGACTTCTTTAACGCTCAAAACACGTTTTGTGCTTGAAATGGCTGCAAGTATTGTTGCTAGAGAAGAAACCACAGAGAACAGAGAGAAGGGTCGAGGGTTTTTTCCACACGTATTCATTTATTTTGAAAGCCAGAAGAACACATTATCCGAACATATCGTTTGCCAAGCCATGTTAATTTTAATTAGCTTCAGGAAATAAATTCATTCATTCATTCATTTTTTGGGCCGTTTGGTTCTTTTCAACACACTGTGGCTTCTTTATTACTTTATTATTTCACTGCAAAAAAATGGCTTATCTTTGTATTTTTGTCTTGTTTCTGGTAAAAACATCTAAAAAATCTTAAATAAAGATATTTTTAATAGATAAGGAAAATTAGTATTTTGCGCACCACATTGACGAATCAATTTTCTTGTTTCAAGCAAATGCACTTAATTTAGTTTGTTTAATTTCCCTGTAAACGAGAGTCAATATCTTGCTTCTCTAATAAAAATATCTTGATATTTTGACTAGAAACAAGAAAAAATACTATAGTAAGATAAGTCATGTTTTGCGTTTGCGGTATATTGCATTGGCTGATATGTAAATTAGATTGTTAATTGTTGCATATTTTTCCCTTAATTTGCAGATTGTTAGTAAATCACCTGCAGATATTTTCACACCCATCTGCGCTGTTTTTTAATTGCGCTCTCGCGCTAATTTGCCCTGCTTAGTAAAACTGGCCTTATATTTCTATTTTAAAGTTTCTACATTATATTTAGTAATAGCTTATCAGTGTAGTTGATGGCAGAAATGTACAGTAAAACCATGCAGTTAATTAATAACATGCAATCAAACAGACTAACGCTATTAACTGATTATACGTGACCCTAGAGCACAAAACCAGTCATAAAAATCAATTTTAAGAAATTGAGATTTATGCATCATCTGAAAGCTGAATAAATAAATTTCCGTTGATGTATGGTTTGGGCAATATTTGAAAATCTGGTGCAAAAAAAATCTAAATATTGAGAAAATCATCTTTAAAGATGTTCAAATGAAGTTCTTAGCAATGCATATTAATAATCAATAATTATGTTTTGATATATTTATGATAGAAAATTTACATGATCTTAATATCTAATGATTGTTGGCATAATAGAACATTTTGACCATGTATTGTTGTCTATTGCTACAAATACACCTGTGCTGCTTATGACTGCGTTTGTGCTTATATAGCAACATGTGTTAGTTTAGTATGTCGTCAGTATAATTTCTCAGATCTTTTAAGGGTTGGATCGAGTCTGAAGCTTCTGTAATGCTTGGTTACCTCGGGATGCCGATCAGAGACACGGTTAGCGCTCTCGTTCTCATGCCGTGATGTGTGTTTTTAAGGGTTGGCGTACTGCCGGCACCTGTCCACCGTCCGCACGCACCTGTCCGCTCTGGTCAACCCCTCAATCATTGAGCCCCACGTCCCTTATGATGCCAAAGGAGGCCTGTCTGCAGAAGTGTGGAAGACCTTTCTACAGGACAGCACTGTATGTGACCTTCACTATCTAGTTTCAGCTAAGTTTCAACTAGTAGCATTCATTTAGTTTAATGTAATGCAGTAAAATAAAAAAGAATAAAAGCTGGAAATATAAAAAAAAAAATATAATAATAATTTAAATGTTAAAATATGCAACAAAATTACTAAAATGATAATTAAAATTTCAATAAAAACTATAAACGGAAAATAAATGTAACAATCATTTTACAATAAGCTCTTGTTTGTAGAGATGTCGAGCAGATAATACATTTAATGATACATTTTTGAGATCATATTGAGATCTGTGATTTATTTATTTATTTAAAAAAAAAAATGTTTTTTTTTAATATTAAAATATATATATATAAATGTTTTATTTTATATTTTAAAAAAAAATGTTTTAAAATATCAAATATTTAAACATTTGAAATATTCATAAAAACGTATTAATATTTCGTAATGGTTAAATATTCATAATGGTTCCTAATGAAAACTTAATGATGCTGTTTAAAACATAAATAATATCTACAGTCGTATCTCAATGATACCTAAATACTACCATAAAATCTTATTCCAGATATTAATAAAAAATATTATAGTATCTTAGGGATATTATGTAGCCATAAAAACGTATTTAAATATGAATTGAAACTATATTATATAAATGATACCATTACTGCATAAAAAATATTAAAATTATTTATAAAAAATAATAATACTATTATAATAGTATCTCAGTGATATATGTAATCATAAAACAATTGTATGCAGCTGGCAATAACACAGGCATAATTATCATAAAAACAGCTAAAACCGACAAAAGTTAGCACAAGGGTTAAACTCTGAATGAACTATAAAAGAGTGGTTTGATGTCATGAAGCATGTCTGAATAAAGCTGTGGTTGGCTGTAATATAAGAGCGCTGTGCAGGCGCTGGAGGAGCACGAGCTGCTCCGTCTGGTGTATTACGGCGGCGTGGAGCCGTCTCTGAGGAAGGAGGTCTGGCCCTTTCTTCTGGGACACTATCACTTCAGCATGAGCCTCACCGAGCGCAAAGAGGTGAGCAGAACCAGACTGCAGGAGAGGCGGACCGTAGTGGAGTCTTTTTGCTCCGCTTTAAAAGTACTTTCAAGTGTCTGTACACTGTAAAAAAAATTAAGTTAAGCAAACTTGACATTTTAAGGAAACCCGCTTCAGCAGATTGTTGAGTTCTGTCCACTTTTTGTCATATAAACTCAAAACAAAAACTCTAAACTCAACTTTTTTTTTTTTTTTTCAGTGCTGTAAAAAATCAAAAGTTGAGAGAACTTAAAAATCTGTTAAAGCTGGTTTCCTTAAAATTTCAAGTTTGCTCAATTTTTATTTTTATATGTATTTATTTATTTATTTACAGTGTTATAAATAATCAAAAGTTGAGAGAACCTAAAAATCTGCTAAAGCTGGTTTCCTTAATTTTAAGTTTGCTCAACTTTTTCTTTTTTTTCTTTTTTTCCAGTGCTATAAAAAAGCAAAAGTTGAGAGAACTTAAAAATCTGCTAAAGCTGGTTTCCTTAAAATGTCAAGTTTGCTTAACTTTTTATGTACTTTTTTGCAGTGCTGTAAAAAAGCAAAAGTTGAGAGAACTTAAAAATCTGCTAAAACTGGTTTCCTTAAAATTTTAAGTCTGCTCAACTATTTTTTTTACTTTTTTTTACAGTGCTATAAAAAATAAAAAGTTGAGAGAACTTAAAAATCTGCTAAAACTGGTTTCCTTAAAATTTTAAGTTTGCTCAACTATTTTTTTTTTCTTTTTTTTTTACAGTGCTATAAAAAATCAAAAGTTGAGAGAACTTACAAATCTGCTAAAACTGGTTTCCTTAAAATTTCAAGTTTGCTCATCTTTTATTAAAATTCTTTATAGTGTACTTTATCAGTGTTTGTCTTTTGAAAACTTTACTTCACAACATTCCAAAGCATGAAATTATAATTTTTACAGCACTGCGTTTCATATTAAATATAATCTAATACTTAACTACATTAGAAATCTATTACGCTCTTATTTTTCCAGTGTTTAACAGTTTTTTTCTCAGAAAAAGTATTCAATATTCACATATTGTCAAAGTGTCTAACTTTGTAACATTTGCTAATATTTCTATTAAAATCCTCGATAAAAAAAAAAAAATGATATCATGGTAAAAACATTACATTCAAATTAGTTGATCAAATCAGAAATATTGCCGTACTGGTAACGAAGTCGGTAGCTAGTTTTTGGCAGCAGCCCGAAGCGTAACGCTGGCGTTCTCTGCAGGTGGATGAGCAGGTTCGAGCCTGTTATGAGCAGACCATGAGCGAGTGGCTGGGATGTGAAGCTATCGTGCGTCAGCGGGAGAAGGAGCAGCACGCCGCTGCTCTGGCCAAATGTGCATCGGGTGCTAGCGTGGGCCGCGGGTCGCACCAGGACTCCACCATCAGCACGGATGTAAGCGCCGGCACTCGAGTCGCCTGGACATGGTTTGAATACAGGTTTACTGACTGCATGTATTTCTCTCTGCAGTCGACTCAAAGCAGCAGCAGCAGCTCCGAGAAACAGAGTCACGCCGGATTACAAAGCGACTCCAACAGCAGCACTCAGGTCAAAACACAGCCTGCGTCATTACTCTCGCAGATCTTATGCATGCCTGCTTTTGTACTTATCTTCTCTTAAACACAGAGTCAGTAGCTGTCAAACAGTATGAATACAGAGCTGTAAAAATAATGTGGTGCAGCCCAGGTCATGTGATCTTTGAATTTGTTTGGTGAGATATCTGACTTTTAATTTAGTTGCAAGTAAAAAAATATATAATTTTTTTTTATTCATAATTATTTATTTATTTTATTATAAAAGTATTTTATTTAATATAATTATTAATATCTAGATCGATATTTATATTAAATGTAATAATTAAAAAAAAATTTTTTTTTATTTTTTTCCCAAAAAGTGTTTATCTTAAACTTTAATAATTGTGTTAATAATAGTAATATTACTATTAGAGCAGGGATACAATCATGTTAAACTGATATTTCATATTTCATAAATCTAATTTAATTTAATTTAAATACACATTTTAATTTAATAAAATAATTACATTTAATAAAATGCAATGGATATTTACTTGAACAATACACTTTTTAAAAAATTATAATGTCATTATAATTGTAATAATTTCTTAAATTATATATTTTTTAAACATATTCCATTGAAAACATGCTCAAAACATAACATTTTACATTTCTGTTATAGCTTTTGCTGTGCACATAACCTGTTTGATTATATTGTTATATATGAGCATAAAAAAATATTTAAACAATAACTTCATAACCTGATATTTCATATTTAACCAATACTAATATATGTTTTACTCCTAAAATAAGATAAATGTAAACAGACTGATTCACTAGTAAGTAGAGGTATACAATTATATTTTGAATTTAATAAGAAATGTTTATTTATTTTATAAAAAAAATTTTTTTTAAAGATAAGCATGTTTATCTTTCATCAAAACATAACTTTTTCTACTCACATAACCAGTTATATGTGGGCAGGGACAAAATTATATTAACCAATAATATTATCCAATAATATTAAGGTCTTCGGCCTTGTCCATTACGCACAGAGATGTCTCCTGTTTCTCTGAATCTTTTGATGATGTTATGCGCTGTAGATGATGAGATTTGCAAAGCCTTTGCAGTTTGACGTTGAGGAATGTTGTTTTGAAAATATTCCACAATCTTTTACCGCACACTTTCACAGATTGGAGAGCCTCTGTCCATCTTTACTTCTGAGAGACTCTGCCTCTCTAAGACATCCCTTTTATAGCTAATCATGTTACAGACCTTAATTAGTTGCTACATGTTCTCCCAGCCAACTTTTTTGAGACCTGTAGTAGGCATCAAATTTGAATGAGCTCATTTAGTCAAGTTTTTTTTATCAAATGGCAAGAGTTTTGAGAATGCAGCAGACGTGGAGGACTATAACGCAATAAGAGCTCGCTCAAGTACTGAGGAGCTAAACCATTCAGGGCTTTATAAGTAGTTAACAAGATTTTAAAATCTATTCGATGTTTAATAGAGAGCCAGTGCAGTGTTGACAGAACCGGACTAATGTGATCATACTTCCTGGTTCTGGTAAGGACTCTAGCTGCTGCATTTTGGACCATCTGTAGTTTGTTTATCAAGCGTGCAGAACAACCACCTAATAAAGCATTACAATAATCTAACCTTGAGGTCATAAACGCATGAATTAACATTTCTGTATTTGACATTGAAAGCATAGGTCTTAGTTTAGATATATTGTTAAGATGAAAAAATGCAGTTTTACAAATGCTATAAACATGGCTTTCAAAGGAAAGATTGCTATCAAATAGCACACCTAGGTTCCTGACTGATGATGAAGAATCAAGAGAGCAGCCATCAAGTGTTAGACAGTGTTCTAGGTTATTACATGTGGGAGTTTTAGGTCCAATAATTAACACTTGTTTTTTCAGAATTTAGTAGTAAGAAATTACTCGTCATCTAGTTTTTTATATCGACTATGCATTCCATTAGTTTCTCAATTTGGTGTGTTTAACCGAGCCGTGAGGAAATATAGAGCTGAGTATCATCAGCATAACAGTGAAAGCTAACCCCATGTTTCCTGATGATATCTCCCAAGGCTAACATGTAAAGCGTGAAAAGTAATGGTCCTAGTACTGAGCCTTGAGGTACTCCATACTGCACTCATATACACACACACACACACACACACATGCATGATATCTCCCAAGGGAAACATGTAAAGTGTGAAAAGTAACGGTCCTAGTACTGAGCCTTGAGGTACTCCATACTACACTTGTGATCGATATGATACCTCTTCAATCACTGCTACGAATTGATGGCGTATAAGGTACAGATATTTAGTGGATCAAATTAATTATCCATTTAAACATTTGTTATGTTCTACTGTGAATAAAACATTGGCTCATGTGATTTGAAAGTCTTTTATATTTCATGTTATTCAAATTTAAAAAATGTCCCAACATTTCCGGAATTCGGGTTGTATAACAGTTGTGACAAAATAATATCAACCATCATAACCTGATATTTTTTGAAACTCATAATTCATAAATCCTACATGCTTAAGCTAGTTTGAGGTTGTCTGACTTTCCTCCTCCTGTCTATTTCTCCATCCGCAGGTGTTCGGCTCTGTAGACGAGGTGGACCCGATCGAATCTGAGCCCAAACCCAAAGACGAGAAGCCGCAGCCCAGAATCCCAAACGGCACTCTGCCCAACTGCACCAGTTCTCCAGACTCCGGACATCCATCATCTCGTAACTTCTCCGTGACCTCGGCGCTCTCAGACTGCTCTCCCAGCACAGAGGAGACATCCACGCAAGAGTCAGGGCCCAAAACCGCAGGCCGAGAGCCGCCTTCAAGAGACCAGACGGATGAGAAGACCAAAGAGGAGCGACCGGAAAACAGCTCCACTACTCAGGATACGGTCAAAGAAGATGAGGTTTCACAAACAGAGAGCCTTGCTTCAGAAACTGCGATAAAACCTCTAGAAAGTGACAAACTCCAGACTTTGAATTCAGAAGAAGACAAACTCCAGACTTTGAATTCAGAAAAAGACAAACTCCAGACTTTGAATTCAGAAAAAGACAAACTCCAGACTTTGAATTCAGAAAAAGACAAACTCCAGACTTTGAATTCAGAAGAAGACAAACTCCAGACTTTGAATTCAGAAGAAGACAAACTCCAGACTTTGAATTCAGAAGAAGACAAACTCCAGACTTTGAATACAGAAAAAGACAAACTCCAGACTTTGAATACAGAAGAAGACAAACTCCAGACTTTGAATTCAGAAGAAGACAAACTCCAGACTTTGAATTCAGAAGAAGACAAACTCCAGACTTTGAATTCAGAAGAAGACAAACTTCAGACTTTGAATTCAGAAGACCAACTCCAGACTTTGAATTCAGAAAAAGACAAACGCCAGACTTTGAATTCAGAAGAAGACAAACTCAAGACTTTGAATTCAGAAGAAGACAAACTCCAGACTTTGAATTCAGAAGAAGACAAACTCCAGACTTTGAATTCAGAAAAAGACAAACTCCAGACTTTGAATTCAGAAAAAGACAAACTCCAGACTTTGAATTCAGAAAAAGACAAACTCCAGACTTTGAATTCAGAAGAAGACAAACTCCAGACTTTGAATTCAGAAAAAGACAAACTCCAGACTTTGAATTCAGAAAAAGACAAACTCCAGACTTTGAATTCAGAAGAAGACAAACTCCAGACTTTGAATTCAGAAGACAAACTCCAGACTTTGAATTCAGAAGACAAACTCCAGACTTTGAATACAGAAAAAGACAAACTCCAGACTTTGAATTCAGAAGAAGACAAACTCCAGATTTTGAATTCAGAAAAAGACAAACTCCAGACTTTGAATTCAGAAGAAGACAAACTCCAGACTTTGAATTCAGAAGAAGTCAAACTCCAGACTTTGAATTCAGAAGACAAACTCCAGACTTTGAATTCAGAAGAAGACAAACTCCAGACTTTGAATTCAGAAGACAAACTCCAGACTTTGAATACAGAAAAAGACAAACTCCAGACTTTGAATTCAGAAGAAGACAAACTCCAGATTTTGAATTCAGAAAAAGACAAACTCCAGACTTTGAATTCAGAAGAAGACAAACTCCAGACTTTGAATTCAGAAGAAGTCAAACTCCAGACTTTGAATTCAGAAGACAAACTCCAGACTTTGAATTCAGAAGAAGACAAACGCCAGACTTTGAATTCAGAAGAAGACAAACGCCAGACTTTGAATTCAGAAAAAGACAAACGCCAGACTTTGAATTCAGAAGAAGACAAACTCCAGACTTTGAATTCAGAAGAAGACAAACTCCAGACTTTGAATTCAGAAGAAGACAAACTCCAGACTTTGAATTCAGAAGAAGACAAACTCCAGACTTTGAATTCAGAAGAAGACAAACTCCAGACTTTGAATTCAGAAGACAAACTCCAGACTTTGAATTCAGAAGAAGACAAACTCCAGACTTTGAATTCAGAAGAGAAACTCCAGACTTTGAATTCAGAAAAAGACAAACTCCAGACTTTGAATTCAGAAGAAGACAAACTCCAGACTTTGAATTCAGAAGACAAACTCCAGACTTTGAATTCAGAAAAAGACAAACTCCAGACTTTGAATTCAGAAGAAGACAAACTCCAGACTTTGAATTCAGAAGAAGACAAACTCCAGACTTTGAATTCAGAAAAAGACAAACTCCAGACTTTGAATTCAGAAAAAGACAAACTCCAGACTTTGAATTCAGAAAAAGACAAACTCCAGACTTTGAATTCAGAAGAAACATCTAAGACAGAAACGCATGAGGCGGCAGATTCAGAGGATGGTGCAAACTCAAATAACGCAGCTGATTTGTCTGAAAGAGCAAATAAAATGCAAAACAGTGCTGGAAAATCTAAACAAAAGGACACGAATGAATCACAACAGGATCCTGTTGAAGAAACAACCAAATTCTCAGAGTCAAAAGAGGTTGAGATTGAAGCTCCAAGACATGTGTCTTCTCCATCTGGAGGAGAAAACTCAAAATCAAAAGCAGACCCAGAAGGCCAAGACGCCAAATCTGATCCACAGCCATCGCTGTACATTACGAAAATATCTCAAACGGATGAAAACAAACCCGAACACGCATGTGAATGTTCATCTGAAGCACAGAATGTGATACGAACCCTGAATGAAGCCATCAGCGCACCGCAAACGATCGACTGGGACGCCGGTCGATCCATAATCAAACAGATCACCGAATCCGAGTCGGAGAGCTACAGCCTCATCACCTCCCTATCAAAACAATCTCCGGACCTGTCCGACGACTCGGCCTCGGCGCTGGAAATGGAGGAGATTGCTTCGTCGGTGGTTTATATGTCCTCGGAGAGCAGAGTGTCCAGGACGCCTCTGACTTTGGCTCGACCCATGGAGAAGACGGTCCTGGGAATGCCGGCTCTGGAGCTCTGCATGGAGCCCAGCATCAGCACCAGTCCGGAGGGAACAGACTCGGCGCTGTCCGAGGAGGATCCGGAGATGGACAACTCATTCCCCAAACCAGACTCCCTAGCTGTCACAGGAGACCGGAACGACATCGCGTCTCCAGTGTCGTCTATCGGGACCACCTACTCGGTATATCACCAAAAACATAATCAGTTTAAAGGGATCGTTCGCCAAAAAAATGACATTGCGCCTTTTATAAAACATATTATTTTATTTTTAGTGTATAGTGTAGTTTAGGACTTCTATTTTGAAGGTTTAAGATAAGGATAAGGACAGATGCATTAATAAGATAAAAGGGTGAATAAATAAGTTAGATCAATTATTTAAAATTTGTATTTATTTTTCAGTTTAGTTTAGTATATGTTATAGTATATTTTTTGTAGTTTAGGACTCCTATTTTGAAGGTTTAAGATAAGGATAAAGGCCAAAGTATACTTCACTTTGTACGCGTACGCAAGGGACAGCTTGCAGTGCGTGTGATGCGAATTTCGTCATAATAGTACGCGCGTACTGTACGCGCACCCCCGGATTTTTGTAACCGCGCAAACTTTGTACGCGCAGGTTGTACATGCACATTAAACTCTCTTGCAGTAATTCGTTTATCCACAAGGTGGAAACGCTGTCGGGGGGGGGGGGGGTATCGATTCACAAGCTAGCTGAAGAAAAACTACATAAACATATGGCTTCACACACCTCCGGAATAAGCTTAGACACTGTCCGGCTTCCCAAACGCTAGCTTACGCAATATTTGGTCACGGCTAGCCTTTCCGCTGTGCTTCTACGAGTTTTTCTTCCGTGTCCTTCGTCACGCTGTAATCTTCATAACTGCTCCCTACGGCCCCCGCTAGGCCAGGAGAGGTATTGCAATTTGGCGCAAAGCGCATGCATCGAACGTCTGTGTATGCGTATGAGTCAAATGAAATATACTTTGCAAGGCTGCGCGTACGACTACGTGCATACGCAAACGTACGCGTAAAAAAAAGAAGTATGCATAGGCCTTAAGGACGGATGGATAAATAGGATAAATAAGTTAGATAAATTATTTAAAAGATTTATTTATTTTTTAGATTAGTAGTAGTTTAGTTTACTGTATAGTATATTATATAGAGTAGTATCGTTTTTGTGTATAGTGTAGTTTAGGACTTCTATTTTGAAGGTCAGGATAAGGACGGATGGATAAATAGGATAAATGGGTGGATAAATAAGTTAGATAAATTATTTTAAAAAATGTATTGATTTATTTTTTAGTTTAGTAGTAGTTTAGTTTAGTATATAGTATATTATATTTTTTGTAGTTTAGTTTAGGACTTCTATTTTGAATGTCAGGATAAGGATTGATGGATAAATGGGATAAAAGGGTGGATAAATAATAAATAAATTATTAAATATATTTATTTATTTTTTAGTTTAGTAGTAGTAGTTTAGTATATAGTATAGTATATTTTTTGTAGTGTAGTTTAGGACTTCTATTTTGAAGGTTTAAGGTCAGCATAAGGACGGATGGATAAATAGGTTAAAAGGGTGAAAAAATTATTAGATAAATTATTTAAAAATAATGATTGATTTATTTTTTAGTTTAGTAGTAGTTTAGTTTAGTGTATAATATAGTATAGTGTAGTATAGTATATTTTTGTAGTGTAGTTTAGGACTTCTATTTTGAAGGTTTAAGATAAGGATAGGAATGGATGAATAAATAAGATAAAAGAGTGGATAAATAAGTTTGATAAATTATTTAAAAAATATTTATTGGTTTATTTTTTAGTTTAGTATTAGTTTAGTTTAGTGTATAGTATATTATATTTTTTCTAGTGTAGTTTAGGACTTCTATTCTGAAGGTCAGGATAAGGACGGATGGATAAATAGGATAAAAGGGTGGATAAATAATAAATAAATGTTACATTTATTTTGAAAATTCTTAATAAATTATTTATTTATTGGTTTAGTTTATAAATTGGAAATGAAAACGTCCTGGTAAAACAAATAATATATTACTTGCATTGCAAAATAACTAAAATAAAGTAACTAAAAATTAAATATAATTTTTTTTACTGTACTGTTTAGTTTATAACTTCCATTGATAAGGTCAATGGGACCGTAAAATAAATATTTGTTTAATAAATATTATTATAAATTTTATTTTATGACAATTTTTTTACTCTTTCACATGGTATGTTTTTGTGTTTATGTCTTTTATTATGAATTCGGTTCTATTTTTGATTATTCTGTTATATCTTGGTTAAATAGAGGATAATAAATACATGTTTTGTTTTATGTTTAATCACCACAAGACAGCAAACTCCAAAAACTCATCATGAAAGTATCTAATAAGACTATATTTCAAGTATTCTAAAATCATTCAGTAGCTTTGTGTGAGACACAAAACCAAATTGTATTAATTTCTGCTCTCCTTTAAACGTGTTAAAGGTCTTATTTTGTGTTCCACTGAAGATAGAGACTTCAGGTTGAACTGTTCCTGATCTTCAAAGATTGATTTAGTTTTCTCCTTTCATTCGCAGCAGGAGCTCGTGGACCTTTACACACTTAATCTGCACCGCATTGACAAAGACGTCCAGCGATGTGACAGAAACTACTGTTATTTCACGCAGGCCAACCTGGAGAAACTGCGTAATATCATGTGCAGGTAACATAAAGCTGATCTTAGATGTTAATTTAGACTCTCTTCTGATTTATTTGTTCAAAGTTTACAGTAAAAACTGTGAAATGTTATTGTAATGCAAAACATGCATTTTCTATGTGAATATGTGTTAAACTCTAATTGATTCAGCATCATTACTGCAGTCTTCAGTGTCACATGATCGTCATAAATCATAATAATATGCTATTTAAGAAGCATTTATGATTATTATCAATGTTGAAAACAGTCGTGCTGCACAATATTTTAGCGGAAAATTATACATTTTATTTTTCAGGATTCACAGATGAATAGAAAGTTCAAAAGAACAGAATTATTTGAAATATAATTTTTTGAAAACATAAACAGGGGTGTACCAAAATTAAAAATGCGCTAAGTAAATAAATTCTGAGAGTGCTTTTGCGAACCGACATGAATATGCATGATTATCATTTTAGATCGACGAACTGAAAGCATAATCTTAGCGCATATACTTAATTGCAGGCAACACGCCAAAATAAAAGCACGTTTGAAAATTACAAAAATTCTAATAATAAAAATATTAGCATTTTATTTTAAAATTTACTATAAAATAATTGTATTTGTATGTAATACTCTTTTTTTATTTTAAAATAAAATTGTATTATCACACTTGATAATACTATTATTATTATTTCGTTCATTAATTTATTTAAAAAAAAATTAAAAGTGCAATAATATTATTATCACTGTTATTAATACATTTTTTAGAGATTTAATTTAGGGGTCACACTACATGCCATGGCTCATATGTTCTCAAATGAGAACCAGACCGAAAAACGTATGTTCACCCCTGATTATAAATGTCTTTACGGACACCTTTGATGCATTTTTGTATCCCCGGGATCTTACCGTGTGTGTGTGTGTGTGTTTTAAGTTATGTTTGGCAGCACCTGGACATTGGATACGTCCAGGGAATGTGTGACTTACTAGCGCCCCTGCTGGTCATCCTGGATGATGGTACATTAACTCTGAGTTTTACCGTATTTACACATTAACCCCTACTGTGCAGTGTCTGGTTATAAAAAAAATTATCTCTGAAATCTGATTGGATAAATATATAACTTAACGGGACAATTACTTATTGTGAATATTACCCCAAATACATTTGTTTTAACATTGATGGATTTTATCATGTTGCTGTAAAATACCCCTTGACCGTAGAAAAACACTTTAAACTAGTGCTGGCAAAATGTGCTCGTTAACGCAGGTGATTCGTTTTTTTCCGTTTAACACGCTAAAAATATTTAAAGGAACACTCCACTTTTTTTTTTAAATAGGCTCATTTTCAATAGGCTTGAAAGTAGTCCCCAGCTATATATCATAACTAGTTACCTAGCTGGGGACTACTTTCAGGCGCTGCGTAATATCATTGCGGTACGGCAGTAAAGTTCTTTGATTATTACGCCGGAACGAGAGTATAGTTCAAAAAACATTTCATAGAGACATCAGTAGTGTTGGTATCAATGATTCTGGCCTTCAGTCATGAAATAAACATTTAAAATATACTGTATTTATGTTGTTTGTACATTAATTTGAAGATTTAATGTGAAATTATTGCAATATTAAAGCGTATTTAAAAACTTTAATGTTAGGTGTTATTAATCGTGATTAATTTCAGAAAACAATGTGCGATTAATTAGTTATTTTTTAATCAATTGACAACACTATTAAATATATACTGTCTTCATGCTGTTTATACATTCATTTTAAGATTTAATGTGAAATTATTGCAATATTAACGCATATTTAAAAACTTTAATGTAAAGTGGGATTAATCGTGATTAATCGCGATTAATTTCAGAAAAACTTTTATAACTAAGCAATCAGTTATGTTTTTATCAGTTGACAGCACTTAAAAATATACTGTGTTTATGTTGTTTATACATTACTTCGAAGATTTAATGTGAATTTTTGCAATATTAAAGCATATTTAAACACTTTACTTTTAGGTGTGATTAATCACGATTAATTTCAGTAAACAATGTGCGATTAATTAGTTATTTTTTAATCAGTGGACCGCACTATTAAAAATATACAGTATGTTGTTTATACATTACTTTGAATATATTTAATGTGAAATTATTGCAATATTAAAGCATATTAATACTTTAATGTTAAATGTGTTTAATCGTGATTAATTTCAGTAAACAATGTGCGATTAATTAGTTATTTTTTAATCAGTTGGCAGTACTATTAAAAATATACTGTCTTTATGTTGTTTAAACATAAATTTGAAGATTTAATGTGAAATT
Source organism: Oxygymnocypris stewartii (assembly GCA_003573665.1). Lineage (NCBI taxonomy): Eukaryota > Metazoa > Chordata > Actinopteri > Cypriniformes > Cyprinidae > Oxygymnocypris > Oxygymnocypris stewartii. The sequence continues at coordinate 81,511 of QVTF01015447.1, forward strand.
ATTGCAATATTAAAGCATATTTAAAAGCCTTTATGTAAAGTGGGATTAATCGTGATTAATGGCAATTAATAAAAAAGGGCGATTAGTTAGTTATTTTTTAATCAGTTGACAGCACTATTAAAACTGTATTTTATGTTGTTTATACATACATTTGAAGATTGAATGTGAAATTATTGCAATGTGAAAGCAAAACTTAGTTGTGATTAATCGTGAGTGAGTTATTTCAGAAATGTTTTTAATCGATTAACAGAACTGCTGATAATAAACTAAAACAATAAGCCTCTTTTATATGGCGACGTGCTGATTTGTTTGTGTTGGACTGTAACTCAGAGGCCATGGCCTTCAGCTGCTTCACTGAACTCATGAAACGAATGAACCAGAACTTCCCTCACGGAGGAGCCATGGACACACACTTCGCCAACATGCGCTCCCTCATCCAGGTATACTTCTTATTAAACCCATTCTGCTGATGTTTTAGACTCTGTGTGTGTGTGTGTGTGTGTGTGATGGTTCTGTCACACCTCTTCAGATTCTGGACTCGGAGCTGTTTGAGCTGATGCAGCAGAACGGTGATTACACACACTTCTACTTCTGCTACCGCTGGTTCCTGCTGGACTTTAAGAGAGGTCAGTGCATTTTGCATCTTACCAAAAAGTAGTATATTTAATTTTGTTAAGTGTACTTAATTAACTGTCACCTGTACCCTCTTAGGTTTACTTCACTAAATTGCAATTAAATCCTAACCTAATCATGACAAACTATATATGCAGCACTAAAGCAGTCATAAGCAGCACAGCTATAATAGACAACAATATATTGCATGGGTCAAAATTATACATTTTTCTATTATGACAAAAATCATTAGATATTAAGATCATGTAAATTTCCTACCGTAAATATATCAAAACTTAATTTTTGATTATTAATATGCATTGCTAAGAACTTAATTTTAACAACTTTAAAGATGATTTTCTCAATATTTAGATTTTTTTTGCACCAGATTTTCAAATATTGTCCAAACCATACATCAATGGAAATATGATTAATCCAGCTTCCAGATGATGCATACATTTTCAATAATAACGCATGATCGTTTGTGCTCCAGGGTCACATTTCTAAATTGACATTTCACTCGGTGGCATTAGGCACACTGCCAAAAAAAGTTTTTCTTAGATTTTTGGTTTTGTTTACAGCCAAAATATCAAAAAAAAATCTTAATTAGGATTTTCTAGACAAGTATTGTTTTCATAAAAATTTCAAAATTAAGTGTTGTTTTGCTAAATAAATCTGCCAATGGGGTAAACAAAATACTTTAGTTTTCAGTTTTAAATAAGTATGCAAGTTAAAATGACAAAATAAACATGAATTGATCAGTAATACTTAACTATGTTTAAAAATCTATAATTTTGCACTGTCATAAACTCATAAATCTGAACAAAGGAGTTCTTGACTCTTTTACCGGAGTAATGTTTGGTGAGTGCTTGTTGGTGATTGAGTGCTGTTGTTTCAGAAATGGTGTATGACGACGTGTTCTCGGTGTGGGAGACGATCTGGGCCGCGCGGTTCTCCTCCTCGGAGCACTTCGTGCTGTTCATCGCGCTGGCGCTGGTGGAGCTGTACCGCGACATCATCCTGGAGAACAACATGGACTTCACCGACATCATCAAGTTCTTCAACGGTGAGCCGACTGACCAATCGCTGAGCAGCTGATGTTTTATAGATTCATTCCGATTTAATGTTTAGCCGTGATTTTATTTAGTAGAAATTGTGATTTTCGAGTAGAGATTTTACCAAACGTTATTGTGATGTGATCCAAACGCAACAAATCTAAACACAAAAACACCACAAAACCACAACAAAAACACCTCAAAAAACAAACAACACAAACACCACAAAAAAATAACCAAAACACCACAAAACCACAACAAAAACACAAAAACAACACAAAAAACTAAACCACAACATAAATACAACAAAAACACAAAAAACTAAACCACAACAAAACCACCACAAAAACACAAAACACCACGAACACCACAAAAAAACTAAACCACAACAAAAAACAACACAAAAACACCACAAAAACACAACACCACAAGAAACACAAACACCAAAAAACACCAACAAAACCACAAAAACAACCACAAAACTGACCTACACAAACACCACAAAAAAACAACCAAAACACACAAAACCACAACAAAAACACAAGAACAACCACAAAAAAAACAAAACCACAACACCCCAACAAAACATAAACCCCACAAAAAACAAGACCACACAAAAAACAACACAAAAAAAACACCACAAAAACACAAAACACCACAAAAAAACACACAAGCCACAAAACAACAAAACACCACAAAAAACACACAAAAAACACAAAACACCACAAAAAAACAACCAAAACACCACAAAAACACAAGAACACCACAAAAACACAACCAAACACACACACAAAACCACAACAAAATCACAAAACACCACAAAAACACAAAACCACAACAAAACCACAAAAACAAAACCACAACAAAAACACAAAACACCACAAAAAACAAAAACACCACAAAAAACACCACAAAACCACAATAAAAACACAAGAACACCACAAAAAAAAACAACATAAACACAACAAAAACACAAAAAACAAAACCACAACAAAAACACAAAACACCACAAAAAAACAACCAAAACACAACAAAACCACAACAAAAACAAAAACACCACAAAAAAACAAAACCACAACATAAACACAAAAACACCATGCTTTTGTGTTGCTGAAGATGCAGCCGTGGATGAAGAAACACATCTCCTGCATGAGACGCGAGCGCAAACACGTCCATGTTTACAGAGAAAAACAACCTCTGTTGTTTTTCAGGGTGATCAGGGCCGTACGCAGGCTTTTATAAATACAGAGGTCTCAAAATGGAGATTGATGGGTGGGGGGGTGGGGTTAGGGGGCATGCTCCCCCGAGAAATTTTAGATTGTCCTGACTTACATGTGTGCATTTAAAGATATTTTAAGCCACATAAATTGGATAATAATATAGGTGTAAAACCAAGTCAGTAGGCAGTATAAATATATAGATAATATATAAACATGAGAATCAGATTAAATGTTGCAAAGAACGATCCATGCTACAAACTGTAAATAGAGAAGATATAGTTTATTTGTTTATCAATTTAATGAACTCAAGTTATAATTGTAATAGTAGTTATTCACACTGATAGAAATTAATCTTTTACAATAAGAATCTTTTACAATCAGTTTTTTACATTTTATGTGGATTTTTACCTTTATTTTTTCTAAAAGTGTCCATTATGCTTTCAAAGTCTAACATTTTATCAGGGAATTATATTAATAAGACATTTGGGCTGATACCTCGGAAAATTATACGATTCGATACGATATCGATTCTCATACCCAGCGATACGATATCTGCTGATACCTCGAAAAATTATACGATCGATACGATATCTATTCTCATACCCAGTGATACGATATTTGCTGATACCTTGAAAAATTATACGATAAGATTCGATACGATATCGATTCTCATACCCAGCGATACGATATTTGCTGATACCTCGAAAAATTATACGATATCGATTCTCATACCCAGCGATACGATATTTGCCTATACCTCGAAAAATTATTCAATACGATATCGATTCTCATACCCAGCGATACGATATTTGCCTATACCTCAAAATTTTATGTGATACGATTATGACTCGATACGATATCGATTCTCATACCCAGCGATACGATATTTGCCGATACCTTGAAAAATTCTACGATACGATTATGATTCGATACGATATCGATTCTCATACCCAGCGATATATTTGCCAATACCTCAAAGTTCTACGATTTGATACGATATTGATTCTTATACTCAGGGATACGATATTTGCCGATAACTAAAAAAATTATACCATATGATTACGATTCGATACGATATCGATTCTCATAACTAGCGATATTATATTTGCAGATACCTCGAAAGATTATACGATACGATTCGATACGATATTGATTCTCATACCCAGCGATACGATATTTGTTCATTTAATGAACTCAAGTTATAATTGTAATAGTAGCCTTAGGTAAAATCACGTGTCTAAAATGATTAAACATGAATATTATTATAATTTTTTTATTCACACTGATAGAAATTAATCTTTTACAATAAGAATCTTTTACAATCAGTTTTTTACATTTTATGTGGATTTTTACCTTTATTTTTTCTAAAACTGTCCATTATGCTTTCAAAGTCTAACATTTTATCAGTGAATTATATTAATAAGACATTTGGGCTGTTACCAAGTAAATTAAGTCAATTCGATACGATATCGATTCTCATACCCAGCGATACGATATCTGCTGATACCTCAAAAAATTATACGATTCGATACGATATCGATTCTCATACCCAGCGATACGATATTTGCCGATACCTCGAAAAATTATACGATTCGATACGATATCGATTCTCATACTCAGCGATACGATATTTGCAGATACTTCGAAAAATTCTACGATACGATTACGATTCGATATTGATTCTCATACCCAGCGATACGATATTTGCAGATACCTCAAACTTCTACGTTACGATTATGATTCGATACGATATTGATTCTCATACCCAGTGATACGATATTTGCCGATACCTTGAAAAATTATACGATACGATTACGATTCGATACAGGAGTATATCGATATTATGATATTATATACCTAGTTTAAACAACCATCTACATTTTTATTAACTCACAAATGTAACCAAAAATATATAACATGAACATAAATCAAAAAATGCTACTATGGTGTTTTAAAGGGTTTTTGCAAAATACTCGATAATGTCAAATCGCACATAGTTAAAACAACAACTACGATATAATCGCACACGATATATATCTACCGTAGAGGCATCGATTTCAGATGAGATGATCTGTTATCTTGGCTTCTAACCCTTGCAGCTTCAAATCAGAATTAATATAACAGAATTATTTACTTAATTATTTAAGTTCTGTTATTGAAAGAATACCGAAAATGATAGGTACGGCCCTGCCTGTGACTATACAACTGTATGATATCTCTGTTTTACTGAACATTTATAGTTAATAATAGTATACTGGTGTTATATATATAATTTAATTTATCTTTTTGTTTACTTATTTGTATTTAGAACCATTAAATGCAGTGATACAATGTAACGTTAGTCCATCAAATTCCAGCTACATTGACAATTATTCAGTCTTAATTAGAGTTGAGCCGGATACTCGGCTGAAACGAGTATCCGGTACGGATAAAGCACTTTTGCCGAGTACGAGTATCATACGAGTAATACGAGTCAATATCTGTGCTCGGATTGAATAAAAATTCTCATTGGGTAGCTGACTGTGTCTGCGTTCTGTGATAGGCTAGTCACAGCGCCCGTCCCCTACACACATACAGGTTTAGGGGCCGCTCACATATCGCGTCTTTTGCACGCTCAAGTTCGTTATATCAAATGTAGAAGCGCGGTATGCGCGCTCATAATAGAAGCGACGCGGTCGCGGTGCGACGCGCTCGTTTTTTCCAGGCGCGTCCGCGCCGCATCGAGATAAAAACATCTCAACTTTTCAGAATGCCGCAAGCGCACCGCAGGTCATGTGACGAAATTTCCTTCTTGTAACGGAGAGCGCAGCTGATGGTTGCTTAGCAACGACAAACGCCTCCGGAGCGCAACCGCCCGAGCGCTTTGGAAAAAAAGGAGAAAGCAGCGCGCCTAGCGTTCTCTTTCATAGGTAACTCTACGCTGCGTAGCTTAGCTTTACGCATCGGGAACGCCTTCCGCGTGACCGAGTCTGAGCCCATATAGAATCACGCCAATTCATTGGCTGATGGCGCGACGCCGTCTCTGACGCAATGACGTCGTCAGGTCATACTGGCGAACGCGCCATCCACTCCTCAGATTTCTCTGCCTTCACGAAGCGGTTACATCGCCCTTCGTTGTTGCGATTTCTGACCCAACCTGCGATTATCCATTTGCACTTCGGCGACTGCTTTAGTGGAACTTTGTTCTCCTCGCGGTGAAGTGCCATGGAATTTCGCCGCTGTATGCCACCGTGCACGCGTTTCATCGCTCGCGAAGACCCACACAGTAAGTGTATTTTGTGTTTGGGTTTTTCGCATGCACGTGAGGCGGTTTATGGGACCTCTAACTGCAAAATTTGTGACGATTTCCGTCTCATAACCCTCCGCTCTCGGCTTGAGGATTATGAACGTGAATCCTCCAAATTTTCCCGGCGCGCATCGAGCACCAACGCGCCGCCTCGTGAGATCGCGGTCTCTCGTGAGGCCGCGGCCTCTCGTAGAGCCGCGAGCTGGGGTTCGGATGTCGAGCTCGAGGAGATGGAGAGTGAGCAGACAGGCCTCGCCTTTTCTCTCCCTCCCTCTCCCGATCGCGCACGTGCGAATTCGCCGGTCGAATTTTTGCCTGATTTTCAGTTTCCTAGCCCAAAAGCACGTGATTTCGTCTCTTTCGGGCTAGATGATATTCTGCACACGGCAGCCTCCGACTCCGAGGATTTCGGGCCTGCTTTAACAGATGCGCTCCCGCCTAGCGGCCAGGAGGCGCGGCCTTCAGCGGCCTACTCTGAGCTCGTGGACGTGCTTTCGCGCGCTACCGAAAAGCTTGCGCTGGATTGGCCCGATGAGCCCCGCGAGTCTCGCGCTTCGAAGCTCGACGATCGCTTCCTCATCGGCGCGCACTCCAAGCTTGAAAGGAGGAAGCTGCCATTTTTCAGTGATCTGCATCGTGAGATCTCCAGTTCCTGGAAGCAGCCATTTTCCTCTCGCCTTACTAACGCGGCAGCCGCTGACTTCACCAACCTTGTGGGTTCTGTGGAGCAGGGTTACACCGCCATGCCGGTGATCGAGGATACTTTGGCCTCACATCTTTCACCTTCTTTGGCGCCTTCTTGGAAGTCCCGCCCCCTCCTTCCTTCCAAGCCGTGTAGGACCACTTCCGCCCTTATCGGGAAGTCCTACATCGCGGCCGGTCAGGCAGGTATGGCCCTTCACACAATGGCCATCCTTCAGGCCTACCAGGCGGACGTCCTGAAGGAAATGGACGAAGGGACCGGCTGCTCTCAATCAGTTCATGCCGAGGAGAGCAAGGGACTTTTCAACTCCCTCCTCCTCTGTGCCTAGGGAGCAGCAGCCCCCCAGGAGGGAGCCCCCTAGCGGCGGAGCCCAGGCCACGCGCCTTCCCCCCACTACGGTTTGGGGAGCCCGCGGCCGGTCTTCTTCCCGCCAACAACCACGCAAGCGGGTTAACATGAAGCGGCCCAACAAGCCTGCCGCTTCGGCTAACCCGGGTCGGAATGAGGAGAGTCGTTTCACCGTTACGGGGCGAGGCCAGACCGCAAAAGCGTTTCTGCCCACCCCGAACGCGCTCTCCTCACTTAAATCTGTCACAACCACCCTTCGAGGCTTGGTGTGCAGATCCAATTCACCCTCATTTTCACTCGGGCTGGCAGTTGGGGGACGCGTTCGTCTTTCCCCCTTTGCAGCCCGTCCATTCGCCGCCGGCGAGCCGCATGTTAGGAGACACAGCTGTTTCTCTCCTGCAGTGTACGGAACCCGTGCCGGCCACCCGCAGCACTTCTCTCTCCGTCATCCCGAGCAAGGACGCCGAGGGCTCTCCTTCACGGTGGAGGATGCCGCTGCTTCCAGGCCTTCTCGACACCCCATCTCAGGTATGTCTTCCCTTGCACGACACTATGATTCCTCTGTCACACTTCCTTCACGAATGGGAGCGTTTACCCGGGGTATCGCTGTGGGTTCTCCGCACAATTCGAACCGGTTACACTCTTCAGTTTGGGAAAAATCCCCCCCGTTTCGACGGGGTTCACCTGACAGTAGTAAACAGCGCCGCCAAGGCTTCTGTTCTACAACAGGAACTTTCCTCCCTCCTGCAGAAAGGAGCAATAGAGGAAGTACCGCAGTCGGAAGTCGAACGAGGTTTCTTCAGCCGCTACTTCCTCGTTCCAAAGAGGGACGGCGGCTTAAGGCCTATCCTGGATCTACGGCGTTTGAATCTTTCCCTCTACAAAGGGAAGTTCAAAATGCTGACGATGAGAACCATCATGTCTCAGGTCCAGGAGGGAGACTGGTTTGTCACCATCGACCTGAAGGATGCGTATTTTCACATCCAGGTCGTTCACAGACACAGGAGATTCCTTCGGTTCGCCTTTGGAGGGAAGGCTTACCAATACAGGGTTCTGCCCTTCGGCCTGGCTTTGGCCCCGAGGACATTTACCAAATGCATGGATGCTGCACTGGCCCCTTTGAGGCTCCAGGGCATCCGTGTACTGAACTATCTGGACGACTGGCTCATTCTGGCTCACTCCAGGGAGCTAGTGAGTCGTCACAGGGATATCGTTCTCGGCCACATCCATTCTCTTGGCCTCAGGGTGAACGCCAAGAAGAGTGTGCTCCTCCCATCTCAACGAACTGTATTTCTAGGAGTTCGTTTGGATTCCGTTCAGATGCAGGCCCGTTTGGCTCCTGCCCGGATACCAGTTTTTACAGCATGTTTGGCCCGCTTCAAGCTAGGCCATCATGTCTCTGTAGGTACCTGCCGCAGGCTGTTGGGCCTTATGGCAGCAGCCTCCCCTGTGTTGCCCCTAGGGCTGCTTCACATGAGGCCATTCCTTTGGTGGATGAAGGAGCTGAGGTTACACCCCACTGTACCAGCTACTCGCCTTGTCAGAGTGTCGCGCAGTTGCTGTCGACGCCTGTTAATGTGGCGAGACCCCGTCTTTCTCCGGAGCGGGGTGAGAATGGGTGCGATCCACCGTCGCCATATGATCACGACGGACGCATCAATGACAGGCTGGGGCGCGGTCTTCGAAGGAAGGCCGGCGAGTGGAGAGTGGAAGGAAGAGTTCCTCTTTTGGCATATAAACTGCCTGGAACTCAGGGCTGTCTTCCTGGCTTTGAAGTATTTTCTCCCCGTTCTCGAGGAGCATCATGTCATAGTCAGGACGGACAATATGGCGGTTGTGTCCCACATAAACCGCCAAGGAGGTTCAAGGTCGCGCACCCTGGACAGGCTTGCGCGCCATCTTCTCCTTTGGTCTCAAGACAAGTTCCTCTCTTTGAGGGCGGTTCACGTTCCGGGAGTACTGAACCTGGCGGCCGATTTTCTGTCGAGACAGAAGCTCAAGCCGGGGGAATGGATGTTGAACCGTCAGACGGTATCCCAGATCTGGGATCTGTTTGGCAAAGCGGAGGTGGACCTCTTTGCTTCTCAAGAGTCATCCCAGTGCCCGCTCTGGTTCTCCCTGAATTTCCCGACGACTCTAGGCATAGATGCGTTCGCCCACCCATGGCCGAATGTCAGTCTGTACGCGTTTCCGCCAATAAAGCTGATTCCGGCAGTACTATGCAGAGTGAAGGTGAGCGGTGCCCGTCTCCTTCTCATAGCCCCATTCTGGCCCTCCCAGACCTGGTTCTCGGAGCTAACTCCCCTCTTGTATCGGCCTCCTTGGGAGATTCCGATCAGGCGGGACTTACTGTCCCAGCTTCAGGGCAAGATCTGGCATCCTCAGCCGGAGCTCTGGAAGTTGTGGGTATGGCCCATACAGGGCCAAGGGCTGTGATTGATGGTTTGCCTGCCGAAGTTCAGGAAACCATAGCCAGTGCCAGAGCCCCCGCTACCAGGAAGCTATACTCTTCCAAGTGGGGCGTCTTTGAATCGTGGTGTTTGACTCGTGCAATCGACCCAGTTAACTGCCCTGTTGGTCCAGTGCTGGAGTTTTTGCAAGAAAGGCTGACAGCGGGGGCGGCTGCTACCACCCTTAGGGTTTATGTAGCGGCCATTGCAGCTCGGAGAGAGCTGGATGAGATCCCCTTGGGGAGACATCGGTTGGTCTCCGCTTTCATGCGGGGGGCCAGACGCCTTAGGCCTGTTCGCCCCACGGCAGTTCCTTCTTGGGACTTGTCAGTCGTCCTCGAAGGACTAGTGACGGGCCCTTTTGAGCCCTTAGAGTCAGCTTCGGATCGGATACTGACTCTTAAGGTTGTTCTTTTACTGGCGCTTACGTCACTGAAAAGAGTTGGAGATCTGCAGGCTTTTTCTGTCAGTGAAACGTGTATGGACTTTGCCCCGGGTCTAGTCAAAGTTACCCTGCGGCCTAGGCCGGGTTACATTCCCAAGGTCTTGTCCACGTCGTTTCGTTCTCAAGTGGTCACTCTTCACTCTTTCCATCCCCCTCCCTTTGCTTCAAGTGAGGATGAGAGACTCCACATGCTCTGCCCGGTCAGGGCATTGAAGCTGTATGTGGATCGCTCCAAGGTTTGGAGAAAATCTCCCCAGTTATTGATCTGTTTTGGTGCTGGTCGCCGCGGGCTTGCCACGTCAAAGCAGAGGATTTCTCACTGGGTGAGAGACGCCATTTCGCTGGCTTATGAGGCGCGGGAACTCCCTTCACCTCTTAGTCTTCGGGCGCATTCTACTAGAGGCGTAGCCTCCTCTCAAGCTCTTTTTAGAGGGGTACCCCTGGAGGATATTTGTGTTGCGGCAGGATGGTCCTCTCCGCACACCTTTGTCAGGTTTTACAACCTTGACGTTGATACGGCTCCAGGTTCTCAGGTCCTGTCTGTTTGAACCGACCGTGTGTTGTTGGTTCATTATTGGGCCAGATAGGCAGCGTTTTCAGCTTGGCGTGTTTGGTATATCGTTCCCGATGCGTAAAGCTAAGCTACGCAGCGTAGAGTTACCTATGAAAGAGAACGTCTCGGGTTACTCGCGTAACCCTTGTTCTCTGAATAGGGAACGAGACGCTGCGTTCGCTGCCAAGCTCCTCACGCTGCCGACAGGGTTCTTTTCGGCAGAGAAATCTGAGGAGTGGATGGCGCGTTCGCCAGTATGACCTGACGACGTCATTGCGTCAGAGACGGCGTCGCGCCATCAGCCAATGAATTGGCGTGATTCTATATGGGCTCAGACTCGGTCACGCGGAAGGCGTTCCCGATGCGTAAAGCTAAGCTACGCAGCGTCTCGTTCCCTATTCAGAGAACAAGGGTTACGCGAGTAACCCGAGACGTTTTCCATGCGTTTTTAGGCGCCATATGTGAACGACCCCTATTGTGTTGCTGTGTCCCGCTCTGCTCACTCACACACAGAACACTGAGAAGAGAACAGCGCGCGCTCGGTCTCTGTCTCTCCCTCAGTCACTCAGGTTCGCGGGTTTTTTCCGTTAACGTTTAGGGTTTCTTCAGCTTCAGGTTTGTTTTTTACTTTGGTTTGTAGTACTTACTTATTAACCAGTAGAGTTTTGGTAAACGTGGGGTTTGTTCAGACGTGGTGCTTGGTAGAATGCGACTCGCGTCTCTGCCTGTCGGAGATTGTATTTTCTTTTTTAAACCGTCAGCTGGCTCTAACCAGTTTTTTTTAGTGTCTGACACTTTCTTGCTGTATTTCATAAAACAAAAAAAAGGAAGTAGTGGTATAAAACTATTACAAATTAATTAGCTACACACACACACATACCTGGTGTAAAAAAAAAAAAAAAAAGAACCAAAAAAATAAAATTCACACTGATCATAAAAAAATTAAAAGTTAAAAAAAGAAAGTTATGTTGAGATGAAAACTCTTGTTCATTACATTTTACTTCATAATTGCAACCGCATGTGTTGTATTCATTGTTGCAAAACTTGTTCTGTATATAGTTTGTTTGTTATCGTGATCAAAACCATTGATCTGAAGCTTAATGCTGATGCTGTCATGTAAATAGTTTTCTAATCAGCAATAAATATAACAATTTCTGATCAACCCATATCAATTGCATGCTTAAAATAACATACCGGTTAAAGCCCCGCCCATTTCAAGACAACCCGGCCCACTTCCAGGTTAAATCCCGCCCACTTCTGGGTTAGGCCCCGCCCAGTCCGAGTACAGATACAGATACAGATAATTCATATGGTTAACAGATACAGATACAGATAATGCTGTACTCGCTCATCCCTAGTCTTAATTATATCAAACATGTTACGCAGAAAATGCAAACATCCAAGTACACGTCACGTGGAACAGAATTAACTAACGAAAAAGTTATTTAATCGTGTTTGTCACATTTTCATAATCATATGAAATGGCGAATCGCTCAAACGTTGTGATTTTTTGCCACTGTTGTTTGTGTCTTGATGTAGAAATGGCTGAGCATCACGACGTCCCGAAGCTGCTGGTCATGGCCCGAGAGCTGGTACACAAGGTCCAGATCCTGATTGAGAACAAGTGAACGCAATCTGAAGATGCTCGGAGTCATCGGCTCAAGTTAATGCCAAACTAGTGTTGCTTTCATCAGCCCACACTTAATATTAATATATTTTAGATTAATTAAAGCAAATGCATATCTGACCGGCCAAACCATTATTTAGTGATGGACTCAAAGCGAAACTGATTTGGTCACCAAGAGTAAATATGATACTATATATGAGAGATGAAGAGAGATATTATAATAAAATATTGAGGATACTCTGAGAATAGTTTTATATGAGGTCGTGGATTACATAAATGGCTATGAAGTATATAAAGATGATCTGTGCACCCTTTTTAAGACAGATTTTCTAAAAGCACAAAGTATTAAAAAAATTATTTATTTTTTAAATGTGTGACGATTAAGGCATAATCATTATTGCAGGTGTTTAGTGTGCTTCATACATTACTTCATGATGTTTGCACAGAAATATTTGGTTATTTTTAGCTGATTGGGAGAGTTTAAGGAAAAAATCAGAAATGATAATTGCATTCTATTTTTAGGGCCATAAAAAACATGTCTGAATATTTGTGAAAATTTAGTAAATCATTAATGCAATGTTTTTTTATTATTATTATTGTATTTATTTTTGTTTTAGGATGTAGAATAAATACTACCATGGTGTGTGTGTGTGTGTGTGTGTGTGTGTGTGTGTGTGTGTGTGTGTGTGTGTGTGTGTGTGTGTGTGCGTGCGCGCATCCTTGCATCTGTGTCTGTGTGTGTCTCTGTCTCTGTGTGTGTGTGTGTGTGTGTGTGTGTGTGTGTGTGTGTGTGTGCGTGCGCGCATCCTTGCATCTGTGTCTGTGTGTGTCTCTGTCTCTGTCTGTGTGTGTGTGTGTGTGTGTGTGTGTGTGTGTGTGTGTGTGTGTGTGTGGGCATATATACACACACACACACACGATATATATGTATATATAGTATATAGGTATACTTTTTTGTTGCATTACAGTAATTCAAATTTTATTTATTTATTTGGCTGTAAATTGTGCATCGTGAAATGAAATTGTCTTAAAAATAGGTGGATTTTTGTATAGTTTTTTTTCTCATATTTCATCTCTAAATACAAAAGAAGAAATTCTAAATTAAATTTGCATTCTATTTTTAAGACCACTAATATGTTTTGCATGTTTGCAACATTTTTGTAAATCATTATTGCAATGCATTTTTTTGTTTTGTTTAATTTAAATGAAAAAAACAATGAACTAGTGTGTGTGTGTGTGTCTGCCTGTGTGTCTGTGTGTGTGTGTGTGTGTGTGTGTGTGTGTGTGTGTGTGTGTGTGTGTGTGTGTGTGTGTGTGTGTGTGTGTGTGTGTGTGAGTGAGTGTCTGTGTGTGTGTGTCTGTCTGTCTTTCTGTGTGTGTGTGTGTGTGTGTGTGTGTGTGTGTGTGTGTGTGTGTCTGTGTGTGTGTGTGTGTGTGTGTGTGTCTGTGTGTGTGTGAGTGAGTGTCTGTGTGTGTGTGTCTGTGTGTGTGCGTGCGTGTGTGCGTGTGTGTTCTAGTTGGATCTGATGTGATTGTAGTAAGCTGCTGTATCGGAGAGCGATCGGTTTTAGTGCCAGTGTTATCGACACTAACTCATCATCATATCTGCTCTATGTATCGCTTTTTATGCCCTGTTACATTAGAATGGCTCTGTATGTAGCTCATAATATAATAATATCTACAAATATTACATGTGTGAATTGTAAAAACCTCTTCGGATCGATGTATTCGGCTCAGAGACACGAACTCCTGACAGCGACAGACACTAAACACTTGTTCAGACTGTATGGAAACATATATTTTTATTGTAATCTGTGAAACTATGTAGTATATTGTCAGAACTGAGTGCTGCATATGATATAATCTGTACTATAATATTGAATAAATGTACGTGTTGACCGGTGAATCGTGCTTTAACTGATGGAAATATATATACATTTATATATTAGAGGTTTACATTATGCGCATTATATACAGACAATATTACAAGCGTCTAAACAAAAATACAACATTTAATGAAATACAAATTAAACTCATGCATTACATAACAGCATGAAAAGATCAAATTAACACAAAAATAATATACACTAACATAACATATTTATTTATTTTGTGAGAAATGAAATACTTGTAGCCTACTTTTATTTAAAATAGCCTGTGTGTGTGTGTGTGTGTGTGTGTGTGTGCATGCATGAGTGTGTGTGTGTGTGTGTGTGTGTGTGTCTGTCTGTGTGTGTGTGTGTGTGTGTGTGTGTGTGTGTGTGTGTGTGTGTCTGTGTGTGTCTGTGTGTGTGTGTGTGTGTCTGTGTGTGTGCGCATGCATGAGTGTCTGTGTGTGTGTGTGTGTGTGTGTGTGTGTGTGTCTGTGTGTGTGCGCATGCATGTGTGTGTGTGTGTGTGTGTGTGTCTATTATTATATTTAGTTATTGTACAGTTCTTCTTCTTTAGTAAATATTGACCTTCATTATTATTTTCCTGTTTTTATTAACTTTTTCCAATTTATTATTATTATTACTGTGAAGAAAGAATGGTTCAACTTCAGTAATCATTGACTAATTATTTGATTAATGTAATATTATTATTATTATAAAGAAGGAGACCGTTCTACTCAAGTAAATAGTGTGTGTGTGTGTGTGTGTGTGTGTGTGTCTCTCTGTCTATCTCTCTCTGTGAGTGTATAGATTAATAATACATTTGCAGTGAGAGTGGTCTAAATTAGTTTTTTATTATTAATAATTTGATTATTGTATTTTTGTCCTCGGGACTTTTAAACGCGCTTTGCGTGACGTACTCATCGTGCGCCACGCGGGACCACGTGATATCGGCAAAGTCGAGTCGCGCCGAGCGAGATCACGGATCAAACCGAGCGCTTTCCGCGGACAGAACACGACACTGAAGCGGCAGGCCGCGGTGCTGAAGATGAACAGCGTCGGCGAGGGCTGCACGGAGCTCAAGCGCGAGTATGACCAGTGTTTTAACCGCTGGTTCGCCGAGAAGTTCCTGAAGGGAGACCGGAGCGCGGATCCGTGCAGCGAGTTATTCCGGAAATACCACACATGTGTGCAGGTAATGGTGTTTATAGTATACACGCGCGCATATGAGCGTTATAGAAGTGAGTCAGCTGATGCGCTCGTGCTTGTTTACAGAAAGCCATCCAGGAGAAGGACATCCCTGTGGAAGGTGTGGAGTTCATGGGCCCGAACAGAGAGAAAGCGGACAGCTGATGCTTGACCCTTTGATGGACACTGCACCTGCTTGACCTGTTAATGAGTCGTTATTAGAGAAGGGCATGATTGAGCTGTGTTTGGGTTGCCAGGTGCAGCT
The DNA here is from genome assembly GCA_003573665.1 of Oxygymnocypris stewartii. Classification (NCBI taxonomy): domain Eukaryota; kingdom Metazoa; phylum Chordata; class Actinopteri; order Cypriniformes; family Cyprinidae; genus Oxygymnocypris; species Oxygymnocypris stewartii. The sequence continues at coordinate 97,134 of QVTF01015447.1, forward strand.
GTTTTCGACTGAAATCAATTCTGATTATTTAAAAGGTAATTAATCTCATCATTCAGATGTTTAATCCTTTGAGATAGGAGTTTGTGTTTTGCTTTTTATTTTTTTGCACCAAATAATTTTTATTTTTTTTGTAGTTTTTATCTCGCAGTTGTTTTTTGGTTTGTGTTCACAGTATAAAAAATGTTAATGGTTACTGTCTCTTTTCTTTTCAGACTTTTTTTCTTGTAATTGAAAAAAAAAAATTAAGGTAATTGCAACTCTACTATTCGTAAAATTATATTTATTCCTGAATTCTACATTTTGCATTTATTCACAATAAAATATAAAAAGGTCATTGTATTTTCTTCTTAGAATTCTGACTTTTCTCTCGTTTTCAAGAGTTTATCTCGATGCATTTTCCCCTCGGAGTTATAAAAGTCTTGCATCTTGAAATTCTGAGTTTGCATCTAATTAAGACTTTTATTCACAATTACCAGTTTCTCTCTTTTCTGCCTCTTTCTTTTTTTTCGCCGCAATTCGTACTTTTTTAAATTGTGGTTCTGACTTTTTTTAATCGCAATTGGGACTTTTCGCGATTCTGAGATTTTTGGTTTGTACACAGTATGAAATTTTAATTTCTTAGAATTGTATATAGTTTATACACCTATAATTTAAGTGTATATCTCACAATTCATTTTGAGTTCACATCTTGCAATCTTGTATTTTTTGGGGGGAATTCTGAGTGTTCATTTTATAATTAAGACTATTTTTTTTACATATTTCAAAGTAGTGACTGCTCTGAAAAAAAATAAATCTTGTGAGATAAAAAGTTGCAATTATCCATTTTTTATTTTACTTTCATTATTTTTCATTGGAAGCCAATCGAGGCCATAACGATGTAGCTAATTGCAAAATAATTCGGTTTCGAAGCACTGATCAGAATGCTGTAAATGCAACAAAACAAGCCAAAGTGCATAAAACAAATGTTTTTTGATGTTGTAATTTATTCATAGTTGTGGCAGAGCGAGGCTTCGACACGTCTCTACGGCGACACCTAGTGGTTATCTTCAAGTATCGCTCTGAAACCGCGTCGACAAAGACTCCGTTCAGCGGACTGGTGAATTATAACGCATGTTGTGTTAGTGATTTGGGGGAGTGGTTAGTGAACCTCCTTGGGTCCGAATCCTGGGTGAAGCAGTCATCTTCACTAAATTATAATAAACAATTAAAATGTGTGTTTGTTGTTCTGTTCTTGTAAAGTGTTAAAACATCGGTCTGACATCTGAATGAACTCTTTGTGAATAAATAAGTGGTATTTTGGTCATGAAAAATATACAATAAAAAACATCAAGCCACAACGACTTTTTGTTTTTGTTTTTAACATATAAAGATTTTATTTAAAAATATTGTTCTGCTGTTGATGGACTTAGCCTACTTCTTTTTTTTAGAATTTCTCCAGCCTTTGAGAGAATCCTTTCAGAAAAACCCATGAAGTTCAGACTTTTTTTTCATCGCAATTCTGACTTTTTTTCTGGCGCAATTCGGACTTTTTATTCGTCGCAATTTGGACCTTTCATGGCAATCCTCTCAGAAAAACCCACGAATTGAAGATCCGTTAACTCCACTTTTATACTTTGGGAGTTCGGTTGAGACAGATGTGCGATTGTGTGATTCGTTCAGGCAGAATCGGCAGGTAGCCACGCCTCTCAACACTTGTGACACGCCCCCATGCTTCGAATCGCCAGTCACGTGACGTGGGTGTTTCCAATCACGCTTCGGGATCTCGACACCGTGTCAAAACGTCAGTTTCGCATTAGCCAATTAACAAATCATCTAATTAAACTAAAAGTCTCTGTGTGTGATTGTGTTTTATGGAGCGAGCGGGTTAATCAAGCCATGACATTTAATGTCCTTAAAAAACAAATCTATAAAACTGATCCAAATATGAAATAAAAATATAATCGATAAAACAATCAATAAAGCATTTGAGTGAAATTTTATTCATGCAATATTTCAAAACTTTTACCCATGGAGGTAACATTAACCCATGGTGACAGTTATATATTTATATTTACTTATATATATATATATATAAGTAAATCACAGCGGCTTTGTTTCCAGGCGGGACGTTAAAGAACGTGACACACACGTCTCCTGGAAATCCTGAATAATTCAACCAATCCGACGACGACTTCGACGCTCCTGAAGTGTTCCCAGATACGTCTCTCGTCGTTTAGCCAGCGGGTGAGACTGAGGGTGAATCCCAATTCTCTGTCTTACCCCTTCCCCTTAGTTTAGCGCGTTCACGTGAGAGTAAGGGCTAATTCTGGTTTTGATCGAGGTGTAAAGCGAAGGGGTAGATACCCCTTAAAACCAAGCATTTTCACAATCTTTCTTGAAACTAAGGGGTACCCAGAACACACTGATCCAGATCATCACGAGAGTCCCATAAATGTAAGTATTTTCGGCTTAAATAATTGATTTAAAATTATGACAGTCTTGTTTTGTGCTCTTCACAGTCCTGTACATATATATTTTTATTTATTTATTTAGTCATTTAGCAGACGCTTTTATCCAAAGCGACTTACAAATGAGGACATTATAGAAGCAATCAAAACCAAAAAAAGAGCAACAACATGCAAGTACTATTACAAGTCCTGGTTAGCCGAATACGTTTCTTTACGAGTATGTAAAATACAGAAAAATGAAACTTAGTGTTAGTTTTACAAGAAGAGCTAGCAGTTAGATAATAAATATGCAATTGATAGAGGGTCAAATGTGTGTTTTTTAAATAAAAAGACAGATTAGATCAAATAGAATTAGAATAGAGAGTGCTAGAGGGTCAAATAAAGATGGAAGAGATGTGTTTTTAGCCGTTTCTTGTAGAT
>QVTF01015447.1:105000-107500 GCA_003573665.1 Oxygymnocypris stewartii
ATCATCAAACGATTCAGAGAAACTGGAGAAATCTCTGTGCTTAAGGGACAAGGCCGAAGACCGTTGTTGGATGTCCGTGGTCTTCGGGCCCTCAGACGTCACTGCATCACTCATCGGCATGATTCTGTCATTAACATTACTAAATGGGCCCAGGAATACTTCCAGAAACCTCTGTCGGTAAACACAGTCCGCCGTGCCATCTGCAGATGCAAACCATTGGCGCTTTTCACTGCATGGTACGGTACGGTGCGGTTCGGTTCAGTACGGTTCACTTTTGGGGGGTTTTCCACTGGGTACAGTACCTGGTACTTTTTTTAGTTCCGCCTCGGCCCGAGGTGCATATGCATGTGCGCCTGTGTTTGTTTGTTTGCTTGTCATATCACAACATACTCACTATTCATACAAAAAAGTAAATTAAACTCTAATCAATATTTCATGTGCAGGTAATTATGTAATTGGTGGGTAGTCGTGTGATAACATACAGCTTATTTTGGTATAATGACAGTCTTCTGCATTTGTATTTTCTGTCTTAACATCAAACTGGCAAGAAAACTCAAAACCGTTCAGAGGTTTTCAGCTGAAGCCTTCAGTGTTTACATAGATTTTTCAATGCAGATTTTTCATGACCGATCAATCAAAATGATTGTAAATAATGGTGTGGAAGCGAAAAATTCATAATGTTCCCAGTTCTCAAAACACACTGATGCTTCAGTGAAGATGTTGCGATGATGACAGCAAATCCACCCGAATAAATTCATTAGTGCTGAATATGCAGTGAGGTCTGGAGGTTCATGTACATCAGTGTGATAATCACACCCAACTCGTACCGCTGCTTTAACAGTGTGTGTGTGTGTGTGTGTGTGTGTGTGTGTGTGTGTGTCTGTGTGTCTCTTTGTGTATGTGTGTGTGTGTGTGCGCGGCCTTTGATCCGCTCTGATACACTCAAACACGCTTCCCACAGCGTGTCACAGCAGAGGTCATGTGCTGTCTGCCGCTCACTGCCTTTCATCCACGTGTGTGTGTGTGTGTGTGTGTGTGTGTGTGTGTGTGTGTGTGCGACTGTGTGTGTTTGTGTGTGTGTGTGAGAGAGAGAGAAAGAGAGAGCGTGTGTGTGCATGTTTATGTGGTTTATGAGGACACAAATTTGTATAATGACATGAGTATGACAGGTATTACAAAGAGAAGGTGATTTATGTGGACATTTTCAGTGTCCCCATAATTCAAAACGCTAATAAATCATACAGAGTTATGATTTTTGAGAAAGTAAAAATGCAGAAAGTTTCCTGTGAGGGTTTTGTTTAGGTGTAGGGTGATATAAAATACAGTTTGTACAGTATAAAAACCATTGTGCCTATGGAGAGTCCCCGTAAACCATAAAAAAACAACATGTGTGTGTGTGCGTGTGTGTGTGTGTGTGTGTGTGTGTGTGTGTGTGTGTGCGCGTGTGCCTCCAGCTCTGGGCCGTCGGAGCAGCTGTGTGTGTGTGTGTGTGTGTGTGTGTGTGTGTGTGTGCGGGTCTGTTCTTGTCTGCTGTCGTTCAGGCGTGTGAAGCAGTGGCAGGAGGATCTTCCCCTGTGGTTTTGTGAAAAATGGAAATTGATACTCAAGGCATCTTGTTAACTGGTGTTTTAATGCAGCAGATGCGTCACTCCAGCACTGACACATCACGTGTGCTTGGCTTCAGCCGAACACACGCATGCACGCACGCACGCATACACACACACACACACACACAGACCCGCACACACACACACGCATATATATTGCAGTGAGATATACGCACATGAAGTTTGTACAACACGAATTCCGTAAATGTTGGGGCATATTTTATTCACAATAGAACATAGAGAACAGAACACATGTTTAAAAGGATAAATGTTACAGTTTTATCCACTAAACGACCTTATTTCAAATTTGATGTCTGCTACAGGTCTCAAAAAAGTTGTCACGGAGGCAACAAAAAGGGCTGAAAACTTTGAAAAGATTCAGCTGGGAGAACGTCTAGCAACTAATTAAGTTAATTGACATCAGGTCTGTAACATGATTAGCTATAAAAGGGATGTCTTAGAGAGGCAGAGTCTCTCAGAAGTAAAGATGGACAGAGACTCTCCAATCTGTGAAGGAGTGCGTAAAAAGATTGAGGAATACTTTCAAAACAATGTTCCTCAACATTAAATAGCAAAAGCTTTGCACATCTTATCATCTACAGCGCATAACATCATCAAACGATTCAGAGAAACTGGAGAAATCTCTGTGCTTAATGGACAAGGCCGAAGACCGTTGTTGGATGTCCGTGGTCTTCGGGCCCTCAGACGTCACTGCATCACTCATCGGCATGATTCTGTCGTTAACATTACTAAATGGGCCCAGGAATACTTCCAGAAACCTCTGTCGGTAAACACAGTCCGCCGTGTCATCTACAGATGCAAACCATTGGCGCTTTTCACTGCATGGTACGGTACGGTGCGGTTCGGTTCAGTACGGTTCACTTTTGGGGGGT
>QVTF01015447.1:112500-125640 GCA_003573665.1 Oxygymnocypris stewartii
TCGGTTCGGTTTGAGTGGGTTCTGATTATTCCCGGACCGTTTCCATGGAGACCCGCCGATCGCGACGGAAACCTTCAAAATCCCGGAGACGCGCGCTCTCTCTCTCTCTCTCTCTCTCTCTCTCTCTCTCTCTCTCTCTCTCTCTCAAATTCAAAATTGCTGTATTGGCATGACTGTAAATTATACAATATGACCAAAGCTTGGTATACTTGTACAAAAAGATAAAATAATAATAATATAATAATTAAATAAACATCGCATTCATAGAATGGAATATTATAACATCTTAGAAGTATTAAACTGTAACACATTAGAACGCGTGAACGTTTGATTCCACAGTCTTTAACTTACATAGAAACATACATATATACATACTAAAGATCACTGTGGTGGACAATAACACATGCAGCTCAGACACCATACACACTCACCTGCTGTTTCTCAGGCTGACACACACACACACACACACACACACACACGCACACACACACACGCACGCGCGCGCACACACACAGACGCGCACACACGCGCGCACAGACACTCACACAGACACTCACACACGCACACACACACACACACGCACGCACGCACACACACAAACACACACACACACGCGCGCACACACACACAGACACGCACACGCGCGCACACACAGACACACAGATACACACACACACACCCACACACACACAGACACACAGATACACACACACACAACACTCACACACGCACACACACACGCACGCGGGCGCACACACAGACGCACGCACACACACATACACACACCCACACACACACAGACACACAGATACACACACACACATACACACGCGCACGCACACACACACACAGATACACACACACACACTTTCTCTCTCTTTAAACAAAAACAAAAACATATTGATCATATTTTCAGAAAACAAGGTTTAATATCTAAAGACGTTTTGTTTCTCATGTAAAGGTATCTTGCTTTAAGAAGACAGAAAATATTAAGATAATAATAGTTTGCACTGTATTAATAAACATTCAGTGAGCGCTGCTAATAGTGATTAGAAGTGAAAGAAAATGACATGTTAATAAACTAACCTGGAAGTGTATTATATATGGGATTTATGATGCATAATTTGATTTAAGAATGTGTATGTTTAAACTAGAAAACAAGACAAAATACTAAGTGAAAGAATATGTATCTGCAGTGTGAAGAGCCAGGAGATATGCTTGTTAAAATACTGGTATCAAAATCGGATTAGTTTGAGTCCGTCTAAAGCTCGGTAAACTCGTGCACGCGCTCCTAATGAAATGCATGTCTATTAGAGACGCATGTCTTCTGCTCGTGCCTGAATTACCCGTGAACACGCCTACGCCAGCGTGCGCAGAGCGTGCCTCGACGCGTTTAGGCTCTGGCGACGCGACGCGACGCGACGCTCTGGAACCGAGTGTTGCCATGCCGACGCGACGGTGGCTCGTGTCTCCTCCAGCACACACGGCACACGTGCTCAAACTCTCCAGCAGCCGCACAAAACAACACAGCAGCAGAACATGCTTCTCTTACTCCGTGTGCTTGACTTGATTTCTAGTATACACATATATTCATTCTTGAATCAAGATGCATGTACTTGACAAGTCAAATTAATTAAGATTATTAAGTCTTGCCCCCCCCCCCCCCCCCCCCCCAAAATAAAAAATTCCGACAAATCTACATTTTTATGTAACTGAATTAAACTACTTATGACCAGTCTTAAGGACAAAAACTAGATGATTAATTTTTAAGACTAGTCTTAACCTTTCATGCAACCGGCCCGACTAACTAAAAGAGACTTGCAGCAGATCAGTGTCTTTAGATGCACACCAGTCATGGTTTTATTTCAATGCATATTTATAAAAATGACTTAAATGTCTTAATTGAACTATGATCTAATCCTGGCTTAGTCTAAGCCCTGTCTGTGGAACCAGGCCTTTACTTCTACAATAACTTCATGTCATTCAAGAATTATTAGGTATTATTAGAAAACAAGAGAAAAATACTAAAAAAAACTTTTTTGCAGTGTTTGCACGTTCATATTTGGAAATAAACCTCAGCTTTATGTGACTTTAGGCCAGAGTTATGTATTTTTGTGTGTCAGTATTTATAACAGTAGACGTCTAGAGTTATTATAATGTCGTAATCGTGCTAATATATCATACATCATATCATAATGAATTCTGATGATGATCAGGATGCAGTGATTTACTCATGCGGGTCAGTTTCTGTTTGAGAGCATTTACTCTGCTCTCTAAATGTAGACATTGCATTGGATTTTGTTGTATTTATGATTAGTTATAGATACTGTAAACTCACACAATAACCCTGACAGAAAATATTCTGTGTTTACATAATTTTATAAAACTTTTACAATTGAGGATGTACCCAAGATGAGGTTTTGTCAAGTCTGACTAATTTTTGGATGCAGATTTGTCCCAATAATATGGTTATGGAGGTACACACACACACACACACACACACACACACACACACACACACACACACACACACACACACACACACACACAAACACACTTGCACGCACACACACAACCCACACACACACACACACGCACACATACACACACGCTACGCGCACACACACACACACACACAAACACACTTGCACGCACACACACAACCCACACACACACACACACACACACACACACACACACGGGTACTCACTTACTCACACACGCTCTCACTTACTCACACACACATACGCACACACACACATACACAGACACACGCACACAGATACACGCACACACACACACACACACACACACAATATTGTTTTCAATCTAATTGGCCATTTGAAATAATTGCTCTTTAGATTTGCTCATAATTGAATTGCATTATATATGTGTTACACAGAAAGGCGTAGTAGCCTATTGTGTATTTTATGAAACATTGTGTAAGATCTTTAGGTGTAGATCTTGTGAAGCTCGGGGTTGTAACAGTCCAGAATGACACATTCTTCTAAAGAACAACAATCAATATGATATCATATGAAACGTTCTGTGATTTGATGATGTGGATTGTATTTTAAAGATGCGGTTTCGGTCCATGTTTTAAAGGTAATGCAACAGCGTTTGTCAATCATCTCAAGATTTGCTCTTTTGGTTTGATGTCGACGCTCCTGCCTTTTTTTTTTTTTGTTATTGGCGCCGCCCACAGATCTCCTCTTTCCCACCCTGATGCTGGTTCTGCACCAAAAGCCCAGCGAGACTGAAGAAATATGAAATATTGAACACAGCCCGTGCTCGCAGTGACCTACTGAGGGAGAGCGGGCTGTTTATCAATGCCAGAAATAGACCTAATGATAAGAGGATCCAGAGCGGACGGACGCAGCATGCTCTCGTCGTGAGAAATCGTGCGATTGAGCAGTGTTTCCAGTGCTGAGTCAGGCGGTGTGTGAATTACCCAGCATCCCTCAGACGCACCAGGTGAGCAGCTGTGTGTTCAGGTGTGTGTGTGTTTGCACAGTGATTATTACAGCCGCGTTCAGCAAACACCGAAACAAGAAGCCGTTCCTCTGGCCGTAGTCACACATTATCCAGCGATTCTTCTTCAGGTCTTTGAGAGAGAGAGTGAACTCTCACCGTGTGCTGAGAGGTCAAAGGTCACACTCTGAACATCTGGCGTGTTTGTTAATGAGATGCCTTTTAAAGGGATAGTTCACCCAAAAGTGAAAATTCTGTAATTAATTACGTTAAGACAAGAGCCGATCCTCTCTAAGTTGTGTAGGGCCCCCGAAACACCAAGGGGCCGCCTTGCTCTCAAAGATGATTTAATTTTAGTTTCGTTTTGAATTCAGCCAGTGGTTATGAAAACATGAATGATGATTTAATATAATGCGGTGTGCTGTTGCCTTTCTATGCACAAATCTGTCAAATCATGTAATGCGAATGTCGTAAAGTCTCAAGATGAAAACAATGAGTTGAAAGCATAGCGAGCCGCACAAGAGACACTGTTTCATTTGCGTTTCATTCATTCGTTCTTAACCACTCGAACACCCCTCCGGTAGACACAGTTTTGCATAGCCCCCCCCCCCCCCCAGATACGTAGCAATGACTCGCAGCGTAACCCACGTGACATCAGCGGCTCAACCTAAATTTTTACGAAGCTACGAGAATGCTTTTTGTGCGCAAAGAGAACAATAATAACATAATTAATTTTTCCATTTTAGTTACCATTTTCCGGCATTTTGGAGAGTACCCCAGAACATAATCAGCCTTGTTTACGTTTAGTAGAAAGCGCGTGCATGCTGAACATAAACAACGCTGATTGAAGAATTGTTGAATAAAGTATGATGATATAGTTTTCTTTGCATACAAAAATTATTATTTTAGCTTTACGGTCCTTGCTACGTTTCTAAACCTTAAACGTGGTTGTATTATTGCTGTTTATGAAGGGTCAGAGAGCTCTCGGAGTTCATCAGAAATATCTATATTTGTGTTCTGAAGATAAACAAAGGTCTTACGCGTTTGGAACGACATGTGAGTAATTAATGACAGGATTTAAATTTTGAATTAACAATGAACAGTGTGTCATTTACTTACCCTCCAGTCGTTCCAGACCTGTGTGGCTTTCTTGCTTCTGTTGAACATTAAAGATGATGACAGTCGATAGTTCCCACTGACTTCTATGGTATTATTTTTTCATTGTGTGTAAGTCACACATTCTGTGGCTGTTGTTTGATTGAGTTCAGTGTTCGTGTAGATCTACTGTATGAACCGTGTTGTGGTTCTGTGATCAGACTCGTGAAGCTGCGGCTCTGAGCGCTGGTTTGGGTTGGTTTAATGCAGATGCGTGCCGCTAACCGTGTTATTGCATGTGTTGTTAGTGTGTGTGTGTGTGTGTGTGTGTGTGCGTAATGGTGGTCAACCGATTTAACTGTAATTGCAGTTTACAGTTCATGGAGTTGGTTGTTTTAGACTTCTTGTTTAATTGTTAATCGCTGTTTTGTTTGTACATTTTGTGCTTCCTGGTCTTAATGAAGAGACCTGCTGTGATCCTGCACTGGTCCTGATGATGATGATGTCTGTGCAGTTGCATTCATGCATTCAGCTGAGGCTTTATCCAGAGCATTTGTTCAGCTCATGGTTGTGTGAATGTGGTTTTATGTGTGATTGTGATAAAGGACCTCATTCTGTGTTTGCCCTTCATGACGTCCAGCAGAAGCTGCATCTCATGTTTATTTATACTGATCCCAGTGATGTGTGTGTCCAGCTTCACATCAGACATCCGAGATCAGCCCTACAACACTGTAAAATGATTTAAACCTGGTAAAACATGTAGGCCTACTTGAATTACTACAACACAAATTCCGGAAATGTTGGGACGTTTTTTAAATTTGAATAAAATGAAAACTAAAAGACTTTCAAATCACATGAGCCACTATTTTATTCACAATAGAACATAGATAACATAAAAAAAATAAACTGATAATTTGTACACTTTTATCCACTAAATGAGCTCATTTAAAATGTGATGCCTGCTACAGGTCTGAAAATAGTTGTCACAGAGGCAACAAAGGGCTGAAAATGCAAGACATTTTGAAAAGATTCAGCTGGGAGAACGTCTAGTAACTAATTAAGTTAATTGACATCAGGTCTGTAACATGATTAGGTATAAAAGGGATGTCTTAGAGAGGCAGAGTCTCTCAGAAGAAAAGATGGACAGAGACTCTCCAATCTGTGAAGGAGTGCGTAAAAAGATTGTGGAATACTTTCAAAACAATGTTCCTCAACATTAAATAGCAAAGTCTTTGCAAATCTCATCATCTACAGCGCATAACATCATCAAAAGATTCAGAGAAACTGGAGAAATCTCTGTGCGTAAGGGACAAGGCCGAAGACCGTTGTTGGATGTCCGTGGTCTTCGGGCCCTCAGACGACACTGCATCACTCATCGGCATGATTCTGTCATTAACATTACTAAATGGGCCCAGGAATACTTCCAGAAACCACTGTCGGTAAACACAGTCCGCCGTGTCATCTGCAGAAGCCAAATAAAGCTCTATTTTGCAAAAAATAAGCCACATGTGAGCATGGTCCAGAAGCGCCGTCATGTCCTGTGGGCCAAGGCTTATTTAAAATGGACCGTTTCAAAATGGAAAAGTGTTCTATGGTCAGACGAGTCCAAATTTGACATTCTTGTTGGAAATCACGTACGCCGTGTCCTCTGGGTTAAATAGGAGTGAGACCATCCAGCATGCCATCAGCGTTTAGTTCAAAAGCCAGCATCTCTGATGGTATGGGGGGGGATAAGTGCATACGGTATGGGCAGCTTGCATGTTTTGGAAGGCACTATGAATGCTGAAAGGTATATAAAAGTTTTAGAGCAACATATGCTCCCCTCCAGAGGACGTGTATATCAGCACGACAATGCAAAACCACATTCTGCAGCTATTACAACAGCATGGCTTCATAGTAAAAGAGTCCGGTGCTGAATTGGCCTGCAGTACAGATCATAGAGAACATTTGGTGCATCATTAAACGAAAAATGTCAAAGACGACCACAAACTCTTCAGCAGCTGGAAATCTATATCAAGCAAGAATGGGACCAAATTCCATAAACACCAAAACTCCAGAAACTCATAACCTCGATGCCCAGATGTCTTAAAACTGTTTTGAAAAGAAGAGGAGATGCTACATTATGGTAAACATGCCCCCGTCCCAACTATTGTCAGACCTGTAGCAGGCATCAAATTTGAAATGAGCACATTTTGTGCATAAAATTGTACAATTTCTCAGTTTAAACATTTGTTATGTAATCTATGTTCTATTGTGAATAAAATATTGGTTGATGTGATTTGGAAAGTCTTTTAGTTTTATTTTTTGCAAATTTAAAATACATCCCAACATTTCCGGAATTTGGGTTGTAGTCTGTTAGTATTGGCTGGAAATGTCAGTAAATTGGCACAAATATCTAATCAGCATTTACACACACAGGCTGGTCGGAGTGTAATTCTACATAAAATGATGCTTTGATACTTTGTCTTTAAATAAAAGAGTCAATTATGCTGAAAAGCACTCTTCATACTGCAGTTTATGCTGCTGTTGTAAATGAAGGAAGTCCTTCCACGTTCAGATGCAAAATATTTAAGCAAAATGGCTTTTTTTTTTACGAATTTTTTAACTCTTCTTTCTTTTGTGCTCCGTCTGTTTGACACACGTGTATGCAATGGTGCTTATTCAGGGAAATTATTTTGCTGTTGGACAAGCCTTTCGGCATGAATGACAGTGTTCTAGTGAATGACAGTGTTCCAATGAAGTGACAGTGTTATAGTTAGTACCAGTGTTCCAGTGTTCTAGTGTCCCAGTGAATGATAGTGTCCCAGTGCTCTAGTGTTCCAATGTTCCAGTGTTCCAAAGAGTGACAGTGTTCTAGTTAGTGACAGTGGTTTAGTGTTCCAGTGAGTGACAGTGTTTTAGTGTTCCAGTGTTCCAGTGAGTGACAGAGTTCTAGTGTTCCAGTGAGTGACAGTGTTCTAGTGTTCCAATGTTCCAGTGAGTGACAGAGTTCCAGTGTTCTAGTTTTCCAGTGAATCACAGAGTTCTAGTGTTCTAGTGTTCCAGTGATTGACAGAGTTCTAGTGTTCCAGTGTTCCAGTGAGTGACAGAATTCTAGTGTTCCAGTGTTCCAGTGAGTGACAGAGTTCCAGTGTTCTAGTGTTCCAGTGAGTGACAGAGTTCTAGTTTTCCAGTGAGTGACAGTGTTCTAGTGTTCCAGTGAGTGACAGTGTTCTAGTGTTCCAGTGAGTGACAGAATTCCAGTGATTGACAGAGTTCTAGCGTTCCAGTGTTCTAGTGTTCCAGTGAGTGACAGAGTTCTAGTGTTCCAGTGAGTGACAGTGTTCTAGTGTTCCAGTGAGTGACAGAATTCCAGTGATTGACAGAGTTCTAGTGTTCCAATGTTCCAGTGAGTGACAGAGTTCTAGTGTTCCAATGTTCCAGTGAGTGACAGAGTTCTAGCGTTCCAATGTTCCAGTGATTGACAGAGTTCTAGTGTTCTAGTGTTCCAGTGTTTGACAGAGTTCTAGTGTTCCAGTGTTCCAGTGTTCCAGTGAGTGACAGAGTTCTAGTGTTCTACTGTTCTATTGTTCCAGTGATTGACAAAGTTCTAGTGTTCTAGTGTTTCAGTGAGTGACAGAGTTCCAGTGTTCTAGTGTTCCAGTGAGTGACAGAGTTTTAGTGTTCCAGTGATTGACAGAGTTCTAGTGTTCCAGTGATTGACAGAGTTCTAGTGTTCCAGTGAGTGACAGTGTTCTAGTGTTCCAGTGAGTGACAGAATTCCAGTGATTGACAGAGTTCTAGTGTTCCAGTGATTAACATAGTTCTAGTGTTCCAGTGATTGACAGAGTTCTAGTGTTCCAGTGTTCTAGCGTTCCAGTGAGTGACAGAGTTCTAGTGTTCCAGTGAGTGACAGTGTTCTAGTGTTCCAGTGAGTGACAGAATTCCAGTGATTGACAGAGTTCTAGTGTTCCAGTGAGTGACAGTGTTCTAGTGTTCCAGTGAGTGAAAGAATTCCAGTGATTGATAGAGTTCTAGTGTTCCAATGTTCCAGTGAGTGACAGAGTTCCAGTGTTCTAGTGTTCCAGTGATTGGCAGAGTTCTAGTGTTCCAGTGTTCCAGTGAGTGACAGAGTTCTAGTGTTCCAGTGTTCCAGTGAGTGACAGAGTTCTAGTGTTCCAGTGATTGGCAGTGTTCTAGTGTTCCAGTGAGTGACAGAGTTCTAGTGTTCCAGTGTTCCAGTGAGTGACAGAGTTCTAGTGTTCCAGTGTTCCAGTGAGTGACAGAGTTCTAGTGTTCCAGTGATTGACAGAGTTCTAGTGTTCTAGTGTTCCAGTGATTGACAGAGTTCTAGTGTTCCAATGTTCCAGTGAGTGACAGAGTTCTAGTGTTCCAGTGTCCCAGTGATTGACAGAGTTCTACTGTTCTAGTGTTCCAATGAACAGCTTTCAGTAGTGCCCTCTTTTAAATATCTGGGGAGTATTCTTGCTGAGGACTGTGGCATCAAAAATGAAGTTCAGAGCCGCATTAAACAGGCATCAGTTGCCTTTGGGAGACTTCGGCGTAGAGTCTTTCATAATAAGAATCTTCATCCTTCCACAAAAGTTGCCGTATACCACGCGGTCTGTGTCACCACCCTCCTTTATAGCTGTGAAGCTTGGGTAACCTACAGCCGTCACATCAGGTCCCTAGAGAGCTTCCATATAAGATGCCTTCAGCGCATTCTGGGAGTTACCTGGCGGGATCGTGTGCCTCACACTGAAATACTTAAAAAGACCAACTCTAGAAGTATTGAGGCCATGATCACCCAGCGCCAGCTGCAATGGTTGGGGCACGTGATAAGGATGCCTCCATGTCGACTGCCCCGCAGAGTGCTCTATGGCCAGTTACATCATGGTCGACGTTCAGCTGGGGGGCCGAAGAAGCGATATAAGGATCAGATGAAGAACGCCTTGAAGAAGTGGAAGATCAGACCGAGGACCTGGAGGATGTTGCTGCTGACCGCACCATCTGGCAAAAGCTGTGTAGAGATGGGGTTCATACGCTCGAGATGGAGAGGACAAGCATAAAACAGCAAAAGCGAGCCAGGAGAAATACAGCCATGGCTGCCACCACTGCCACTACTACTACCATTACATACATATGCCCCACCTGCAATAGAGTCTGTGGGTCCAGGATTGGACTGTTTAGTCATCAAAGGTCTCACCGTTAAAGGCGTGGACGTCATCATCGGATTTCGATGGACTACCAAGAAGAAGAAGTGTTCCAGTGATTGACAGATTTTTACTCTTCCAGTGTTCCAGTGAGTGACAGAGTTCTAGTGTTCCAATGTTCCAGTGATTGACAGAGTTCTAGTGTTCCAGTGAGTGACAGAGTTCCAGTGTTCTAGTGTTCCAGTGATTGACAGAGTTCTAGTGTTCCAATGTTCCAGTGAGTGACAGAGTTCTAGTGTTCCAATGTTCCAGTGAGTGACAGAGTTCTAGTGTTCCAGTGATTGACAGAGTTCTAGTGTTCTAGTGTTCCTGTGATTGACAGAGTTCTAGTGTTCCATTGATTGAAAGAGTTCTACTGTTCTAGTGTTCCAGTGAGTGACCGAGTTCTAGTGTTCCAATGATCCAGTGAGTGACAGAGTTCAAGTGTTCTAGTGTTCCAGTGATTGAAAGAGTTCTAGTGTTCCAGTGAGTGACAGTGTTCCAATGTTCCAGTGAGTGACAGAGTTATAGTGTTCCAGTGATTGACAGAGTTCCAGTGTTCCAGTGATTGACAGAGTTCTAGTGTTCCAGTGATTGACAGAGTTCTACTGTTCTAGTGTTCCAGTGATTGACATAGTTCCAGTGTTCCAGTGATTGACAGAGTTCTAGTGTTCCAGTGATTGACAGAGTTCTAGTGTTCTAGTGTTCCAGTGAGTGACAGAGTTCCAGTGTTCTAGTGTTCCAGTGGTTGACAGAGTTTTAGTGTTCCAGTGATTGACAGAGTACTAGTGTTCCAGTGATTGACAGAGTTCTAGTGTTCCAGTGTTCTAGTGTTCCAGTGAGTGACAGAGTTCTAGTGTTCCAGTGAGTGACAGAGTTCCAGTGTTCTAGTGTTCCAGTGAGTGACAGAGTTCTAGTGTTCCAGTGAGTGACAGAGTTCTAGTGTTCCAGTGTGCTAGTGTTCCAGTAAGTGACAGAGTTCTAGTGTTCTAGTGTTCCAGTGAGTGACAGAGTTCTAGTGTTCCAGTGTTCCAGTAGGTGACAGAGTTCTAGTGTTCCAGTGAGTTCCCTGGAAAGATGTGAGTGTGTGATCATGAGAAACTGTCTGTCTGAAACAAATGTAATTCTGTCTTGTGTGTGATGGTTGACGTGCTTCCATCTGTAATGTGTGGTGCGATCATGTGTTGAGCTTTAACTGAGATCAGAGCGAGTTTTGGACTCAGGTGGTGGTTTTCTCTGAAGCTAATTTTGGACTCAATCAATATGTGTTGCAAGTGCGTGTTGATCCTTTCCAGCTCTCAGGAGGATCGCGCTCACACCTCGCCCGTGTCTCAGAGGGCCATCGCTGGCGTCATCGCTAACAGCTACAGCTGCTCTCCAGTCCGTCTGTCTCTCAGTCTGTCTGTCTGTCTGTCTGTCTATGGTAATGTGCTCATTGTCTCCTGCATCAGTCTTTGTTTTCTCAATAGCTTCATGAATATGAGTCTCTCTCAGTTTTTGTTCAATGCTATTTATGTCGTGTCCATTTGGCCGTCCGCTGACACAAAGCACGCAGTTTATTCTCTGAATAAATATGAGCGGATCTGAATCGGTGTGTGTGTGTGTGTGTGTGTGTGTGTGTGTGTGTGTGTGTGGGTTAATTTTCTCTCCTTGTGGGTTGTAAAGCAGGTTGTCCAGCTTGCTAATGGATCAATGGCTGCAGAGAGAGAGAGAGAAAGATGCACAGATGGGCTTGTTTTATCAGGTTCATGTAATCTTGTCACGGTTCTGTTCTGACACACCTGTACGTCTGCGATTTGCTTTTCATCCTGAGCAGGTGCACGTTGATTCAGAGCTGTAACATGTCTGTTTTTCTCTTGAGTGACAGTGAGACGAGACACGCGGCGCTCAGACCAGAGTGAGATAGGAACTGGAAATACACCACAGAAAGACATGTGAACATGACTCAACACAGGAGAGAGAGAGAGAGAGAGAGAGAGAGCAACCATACTCTGACTATAGAGACGGGCAGATATCACCAGCACTGACTGCCCAAAGAGAGTCGTATCTGCCCGTACTGTACCCATGGATAAGAGAGAGAGAGAGTGTAGACAGCTGTGTGTGTGTGTGTGTGTGTGTGTGTGTGTGGTGTGTGTGTGTGTGTGAGTGAGAGAGAGAGAGAGAAAGAGAGAGAGAGTGGAGAAGTGGAGACCGAGCAACACTTCCTCACCAGCTGCCTGAACTATGAAGACATTAGAGACACATTTTATCCCAAATTTGAAACACTTTGCCCTGACTTCAAAATGTAAAAAAAAAAAAAACAACTTCTATATTTATTAGGTGAAAAACAAGATTGTATCTTATAGCAAGATACATGACGCATGTCACAAAAAAGGGAGGAGTCAACTTATCAGTGGTGCGCCCCCCCCCCCCCCACACACACACACACACTCACACTCACACACACTCTCACACACTCACACACACACTCACTCACTCACACACTCTCACTCACACACACACACACACACACACACACACACACACACACACACGTTGGTTTTTATGGTTTACGGGGACTTTCCATAGGCATAATGTTTTTTATACTGTACAAAGCTGTATGTGCTATTGCCCTACACCTACCCTACACCTAAACTTAGCCCTCACAGGAGACGGTGCATTTCTACTTTCCCCCAAAAAAACTCACTCTGTATGATTTATAAGCATTTTTAAATTATGGGGACACTGAAAATGTCCTCATAAATCACCTTCTCCTTGTAATACCTGTGTCATACCCATGTCATTATACAAATATGTGTCCTCATAAACCACATAAACATGCACATGCACACACACACACACATACACACACTCACATTCACACACACACACACCACATCTTAAATTGTACATAGAATTGATTTGTTCTATTTTGTTTAATTATACATGCATATATTTATTGATTTATAATAAATTTTTGTTATTTCTTTTGAATACACACATATATATATATATTTATTTTGTTCTATGTTTACTTTAAGCTATGCTTTAGCAATACATTGTAACAATTATCATGCCAATAAAGCACATTTTGAATTGAATTGAGAGAGAGAAGAGGGAGAGAGAGAGAGAGAGAGAATTGGGCTCAGGTGACGGCCGTTAGAGAGAGTTAATTAATCACATTAGTAAATGTTTACACATCTGTGACACACACACACAGAAACACACACGCACAGACACACACACACACACGCGCGCGCGTGCACACAGACAGACATAAACACACACACACACACTACTGAGCGTCTCACTGGATTCTCTTTTCTCAAGCGACCTGTAACATTTATGCCTGACAATTTTCAAACAATATATAATCTTATCATTTCATCTGATGAGGTTACGGCTGAATTAACCATGTAAAGCC
>QVTF01015450.1:0-10880 GCA_003573665.1 Oxygymnocypris stewartii
ACGCTCTAGTAAACGATTCTAACTTGCACTTCATAATTTATAGATTTTGAAAAATATTAAGTTGTTGAAAGCTTAGTGGTTGAGATTAAAGTCATTTGACAGTGTAGTTTCTTTAAAGCATTACTTTAGTTTTCACTTCTGCCAATTGTATTTTGGTTTCATAAAGTTGTATTCATACTTGTAGATTATCTGAACAAAACATGTAAGAATCATTAACTCCTCATGAATATCCCATTTCTAAATCCAAAGGAAAAATCCTTTGTCAAAAATTTGTTGAAGAAACCTTTACATTTCAATATGCTAATCATAGTTGAACAAATCTTGCAACATCATTGCCTCAGAAAAATCTAGTTCAGGTTGCTCAATATATTCAAGTTTGCTCAGAAGCCAATCTGTAAGTAACCTAAACTAGATTTTTTTCTGAGGCAACATGCTTGCAAGATGTTTTGTAAAGTTAATAAATTGAAATTTACCATGTGATTGCAGATGTTTTGCAAGCTAACTGCTCAGCATACTTGCTTAGCATATTTTTAGCATAACATAACATGCTAGCTTAGTCTATAACTTTCACTTATCCTATATGTAAACACAGCAGTCTTATGACTTTCGATCTGGCATTTCAAACGGCTACTAATAATGTAAAATTACAAGATTTAACACTCAATTTTCAGTAAAATGTTGTGATGACATCATCCAGCTCAGTTTTTTAAATAGTATCTAGGCAATCAAGTTGATGATATTCCTGGAAATGAAGTGTCCCCAACAAAACAAGCCAGAGGCGACAACGGCAAGGAACTAAAACTCCATCGGTGAAAGAATGGAGAAAAAACTTGGGAGAAACCAGGCTCAGTCGGGGGGCCAGTTCCCCTCTGGCCAGACGAACCAGTAGGTTGTTCCAACCGCAGATATGTCAGTGTAAGGGCTCCACTGGTTCCAGTTGTCTTTTCCCGATGGCTGTCTAGGTGATGAAGTCCTCACTGGAGATCTGTCTCTGGGGCTCATCTAGGTGTCCTGGTCTCCGCTGACGTTCAGAGCTGTAGAGGTCGTCTCTAGGTGATGATCCAACATCTGATCCGGATACGGACTTGATCTTTTGACTGCAGTGATCATCTGATCTGGATACTGACTGGATCTGGTGACTACAGTGATCATCTGATCTGGATACGGACTGGATCTGGTGACTACAGTGATCATGTGATCTGGATACTGACTGGATCTGGTGACTACAGTGATCATCTGATCTGGATACGGACTGGATCTGGTGACTACAGTGATCATGTGATCTGGATACGGACTGGATCTGGTGACTACAGTGATCATCTGATCTGGATACGGACTGGATCTGGTGACTACAGTGATCATCTGATCTGGATACGGACTGGATCTGGTGACTACAGTGATCATCTGATCTGGATACGGACTGGATCTGGTGACTACAGTGATCATCTGGGCTGGATAAGGACCAGATCGGGTGGCTACAGTGACCTCGGAATAAGAAAGAAACAGACTAATATTAGCATAGATGTCATTTTACTTACGATGTAACAAGTACATTGTGTTTTATGGGAAGTGTTCCCGTTTCCGGTTGACCTAATTAATGCAGCCTAACAATCCTTTAACGGATTTGAATATTAGAAGCGTATTAGTGTATTAAGTGTACGCCAGGTTAAAGAGATGGGTCTTTAATCTATATTTAAACTGACAGAGTGTGTCTGCCTCCCGAACAGTGTTAGGTAGATTGTTCCAGAGTTTGGGCGCTATATAGAAAAGGATCTGCCACCGGTAGTTGATTTTGATATTCTAGGTATTATCAAAAGGCCAGAGTTTTAAGAACGCAGTGGACGTGGAGGACTATAATGACAAATCAGCAGGGTTGTGATGTAGCAACTACTGTACCAATGAGATTTTGCAAGAAACCAACAGCACAGCGACTCAGCAACCTCCAGAGATTAAATCACTGTCAGTGTGAAGTGAACACAGCTTTATTCATTGGTGCATGTTATTCCAAAAAAAAAAGTAGAAACTTTTCAGCTGATGTTACCAATATTATTCAACCCCCCTGTCTCCAGCCATCTGGCTCCATATTGGTATATAATGCCGCCTATTTACAATCCAATCGATTTGTGATGGATAAAATCATTCCCACTCAATATTTTTTTTATTCTGTACCAAATTTTACTCTGAAGTACATCAGATTACAGAAATTAAATGGGCCTGAACACAGTTTCATGAAAATCAAGGCAATCTTTCAATCTTGTTGCATTTAAACACATACCAAAGATTAATTAGTGGATATTTTTCTACCAAAGCAACATAAAGGACATAAATGGAAGGGCCAGTTGGCCCGAGGCACTGTGAGGTTAAGTGCCTCACTCAAGGGCGCAATAGAGATAAAGATCCTTTAGTAATGCTCTAATTCACATGTCCTGGTATCTGGGCTCAAACCTGTGACATTTGAATTACTGTCCCAGAGCCTAAACCAATAAGCTACGAGGACCAGCTGACCTGCCCACTGACCCACTCACACGCCTCCATCCCGGCCCTCAGTCACATCTGCAAATATAACCGTCCTCTCTGGTTTTCACTGAACAAAGGGTTAACGGAATAAAAAAAATGTTTGCGAAGTGACATGTACGAGACGCTTGAAAACATTGAGTTTGATGAGCTGAAGAAAGAAAATCTGCTTTATACAAGCTGCCAACTGCAGAAACAGAACACACACTCACACACACACGGGTTGCCAACTGTGATATGGAGACAAAATCGTTTCTCACACTGAGTTGTTTTTGCCTGTAGGCACATCAATACTTAAACACAACATGTTTATATTTCAATCTTTACACAAATAGACACTTTAAAAAACCATTAGCAAAAAACATTATTTTATGGGCACGCATGGCACACCGCCACACTTCAAGGCTTCGTGCTTTATTTTGTAACGATGGCTCAGGAGGTCACCTCTGACCTCTTGAAAGCTCTTCTGTCAAACAGAAACCACGACAACAGGTGAATGAATAATCACCATGGAAACCAGAAGCATACGAAACACTCCGCTTGCAGGGAAGCTAATTCGTTATTTTCAAAAAAACTGTGCTTTCAAGTCACGTTAAAAATGTTCATGTGTATGAGTGCCAGATGACAGCACATGGGTCTACACTGTGGGACTCATAATAATAAATTCCACTTATTATATTGTGAAAATTGTGACACCCAAGAAGGTAGACAAGTAATTTGTTTCATTTTCTAAATATCTGCACAAATTTATCATGTCATACTTATCATATTTTATTTAATTTAGGAACTCTAAGTTAATCAATAACCTGAACTTATCTTGGTCTAAATGCTATTTTCCATAGATTAGTTTTTTATATATTAATTAATTAACTTTATAAATATTGTCTATTTAATTTTGATGTTTTATTATACTTGCTAGAAAATAGATTTTTATACTCAGTTTTTTATCTAATGTTATTATAAATAAATATGAAATAAACAGCTAATTTTGTATTTAGTTAACCTATACGCACCTCTCATTTTGAAGTTTTAGGTGATGTTTTTTACTCTATTTATGGAAAACATCAAATGTTTTGATGCTCAAGTATTTTGTTTATCTGTGGGAGACTGATGTGTGCTAGTGTGTGTGTATGTGTGTGTGTGTGTGTGTGTGTGTGTGTGTGTGTGTGTGTGTGTGTGTGTGAACAGTGAACATTAAAAATGAATGCAAACTTGTTTAAAAAAATGTTCAATTTATTTACAAGTTACTGCTAATGTTGCTGTTTCAAATCCAAATGTTTTATCTCCTGTACTGAATAATTTGTTTCTCACAGCGATACACATTACATGATACTTTGTCTCAGCAAAGGACCCGCTGTGATGATTTATGATTTATATGAAATTATTTACTGTCAACCTTTAACTATAAACTTTTTTTTTTTTCATGGTTATCTTTTTTTAAGGAATTGTGCTTGTTCATATACAAATTAATAATTTTCAGTGACATTTATAATTTAGACTTATCTACAAACTTCATGTTTAGTTAACCTTTCATGGTTAGCATTATCAAATCTCAATGTATTAATTGTCACTTCATACACTGACCCAGCTGGATAAAAAGACAAAGGACACAAGAGGACACATTTATGCAATATCAATCATTTCCTTTGAGAAGAAAACAGTAAAATTATGTAGATCTGAACTGAGTAAAAAATCTAATGTTTCAGATTCAAGTTTCATTTAGTTGAATCACATTACAGATTTCCCATAATTTGGTCATAAATAATTCTGCAGACAAATTTAATTCTTGCAAAACGGTCCCTAATTACTATTAACTTAAATGTAAAAAAGATTGAATGCCTTCCTGATCCACATGAAGCTGACTCATTAGTCACCATATATCAAAGATAAATGTTCATTCTTCAAAAAATGAGAAATGATTTAATCTAAAATGAGACCATAAAACAAGAACTCTATTTTACAAAGGTTTGATCACTTATTCTAATGCTAATTCCCTTATATATAGCAATAAATCGCACATATAGCAAACAATTACAAAAAAAAATTATTTATATGGACTACTGAAAGTATAATTTTACAGTTCTATTGTTTATACTTGACCTTAAATGATTTTAAACGACTTCAATTTCTCTTTTTATTTTCCTTGTAAAGCACTTTGAATTGCCAGTGTATGTTATTTAAATAAACTCGTCTTGTCTTGCCTGTCCGTTTCGCCTCCTTTCCAACTTATAATGATGACTGATGGTGAAAACAGATCAAATGAATTGTTTGCACTGATAGCTGCAGCAGCAGATGAGAGAGATGATGATCTGCCTCCACACTGTCGTTTTGCATACATCTTAATGCTTTGCAGATCTTGTTACGCAATTTAAAACAGTCGAAACAGTATAAATGGACCATAAACTCGAGCGTTACTGATATCCATTGCTTTTGTACCCTTGTGCAAGGCACTTCACTTCACTTCACAAAGGGGGATTGTGATGACAACCACTGTCATGTCTTGATCCCAATCTATACTTGTCATTTCCTGTTCGCTGACACTGTCAATAAACAGGCCAAAAGGAAGTAGCTCTCCCATGTAGAAATATATTTTTCAGTATTCCAGCACTTAATTTGGATGCATTACTGCAGATGTGTCAGTGCATTGCAAGTGTTAGCCTATTATATGAATGCAGTAGTAGACTTTTTCGACGTTGTAAAACCGCAGTAAATTTTTTGTAAGGGTGTGTGGATATGAGCATAGGAATGTTAGAGTGCATAAGTGACACCAAGAACTCTGTTATCTCAGTAAGACTCCTGTTCCTTCCTTTGTTGTTCCTTTAGCCAGAATGCCAGCTCTCTCACACACGACTCTTAACTCTGCTGGCTGCGAGAGCTCTGGCAGCACTGTTATGATTCTGCCTCTGATATCCTGCTGTTACCGTCTCCATGGTTACTCTGCATCTCCCAAATCCTAAAGAGAATGAAAAATGGAAGTTAGATAAAGTTTAATAAGCGAGAGATAGCAGAGGGAGAGAGTTAGGTATAGCTCACCCCCATCAGCATTTACAATAAAGCCTGTTGACCCTTTGTGCTCATAGAACAATCCCCGCCTGCCTCTGCACCTGTTCAGAAAGACCGGAGGCTTGTTTAAGGCTTCAAATATGCAAAACGTATTGAGGAAAAGACTTAAAATATGATTGCTTCAGAGGTACTTTGGCTTTACTTGGGTTAATGCCAGTTGATAACTGTTATACAGTATGAGGCATTTGAGAACTTGCACATTTACATTCATTGGACCAACCTGAAAAAATAAAGACTTGAGCTAAAGAAACTGTCTATGATACTATTTTTGCACATTTTACTGCTGATTTGCCATACAGTACTATAAAAATTATTATTAATTACAATAAATATGTATACATTAATTAATTAAAATGTAATTGTTGCATGGCTAACATTTGAGTTGTAAAGAGATGTCTCTTGGTAAGGATCGAACTCTCTAGTTTAGGACCAAATATTGGATTTAATTTAGTAATAATCTTATAGTGTAGTATAGTTGTAGAAATAATAGGATATCTGAATCCAAAACTGTAGAATAATCTTGTACCAGTGATATAAAAAATACAAAGAGTAAGAAAATATATTTAATTTGTTGTTATCAACAACATGAAGTGCATTAAACATTACGTCAAAGTTTCCCTAACTGGCTCTGTGAAGCAACTGCCAGGGGTTTAGTGAAAATACATCATAAAATCATAAACATTTTAAATGAAAACAAATAATTTTATTGAAATTACTGAAAAGTGACATTTTTTGATTACCTGCATGTCCAATGTTAGAGAACCATGAACATGCAAATTGTGATACTTATTTTGAAATCTCAGGGGTACTTCAAATAAAAATATATTAGGTGAAAGTTGGTAAATTTGTGAATTTGTGCATTTTAATTTGTGCATTTAAACTGAACTTTCTAAGTGAATATAAGCATAAGCGTTAGGCTATTTTATAAAGAAAATTTAAAAGGGGAATAGGGAGAATAAATCAATTATGAATAAGTTATCGCTATTTTGTACATAATATGTAATCATGTAATCCAAAATAAATGAACTGTAGTCTGATTAAGAGTATTTTCAAATGTAATTTAATGTAATTACAAGTACTTCATTTTTGGAATCTGATTACGTAATCCAGATTACACATGTACTATCTATCTATCTATCTATCTATCTATCTATCTATCTATCTATCTATCTATCTATCTATCTATCTATCTATCTATCTATCTATCTATCTATCTATATTGTTAGTCAAAAGTTAGTATACAGTTGAAGTCAAAAGTTTACATACACCTTGCAGAATCTGCAAAATGTTGATTATTTTACCAAGTTAGAGGGATCATACAAAATGCTTGCTATCGTTTATTTAGTACTGACCTGAATAAGATATGGCACATAAAAGATGTTTACATGTAGTCCACAAGAGAAAATAATAGTTGAATTTATAAAAATGACCCCGTTCAAAAGTTTACATACGCTTAATTCTTAATACTGTGTTGTTACCTGAATGATCCACATCTGTGTTTATTTGTTTAGTGATAGTTGTTCACGAGTCCCTTGTTTGTCCTGAACGGTTAAACTGTCCCTGTTCTTCAGAAAAATCCTTCAGGTCCCACAAATTCTTTGATTTTGTATATTTGAACCCTTTCCAACAATGACTATATGATATTGAGATCCATCTTGTCACACCGAAGACAACTGAGGGATTTATATGCAACTATTACAGAAGATGCGTGATTTCTTTGAAATTATTAATATCTTAATGTTAATGTAATATTAGACTGGTAAAGTTACTGTCACACAACCATTTAACAGTCATTAAAAGGTTACACTAATCTATTCAGTAACTGTGTAGTTCTATAGAAATATAACTTCATAAAATATATTTCTATAGAAATATAACTTCATAAAATATAAATTACATTTTACTATGATACAGCAAATGTAATCAATAGACATTTAACTTGAATAGCACAATGTAACTGTGGTGCCACATCATATTACGGCTCAGTAACAACAGGGTAATACTAGTAATATCTACATTATTACTTAGGAAATGACATGGTAATAGCGGAAATTGCATGTAATTTCCTAGTTAATAATGTAGATATTACCATGGTATCACTCTGTTGTTACCAAGCTGTAATATGAAGTGATACTGTGACCTGGAACAGGCTAACTTTCTCTTAAGCTTATAGATTGTTTTCTGTTGTTCTTCCATAATTTCCAATGTCTTCGGTCTTGCTCATTGAAATCATGAATAATTTTACATCTTTCCCTTTTCTGCCTCCATCTCTCCCTTTCTTTTTGAAGAAGTTTTTCCTTTCTCTCAGGGTCTGCATTTAGTCATTCACGACATTGCCTTTATCTCTCAGCTGCACTAGCTGGAGCCATCTAACTGCCACCTGTATGAATTGGAATAATTACAGTCATTACTCAAAGCTAGTATAGATGACAATTATATCTATATATCTATATAGGCATAGGTAAAAGAGGTACACAATTTAAAAAAATTCAATGAGCATAAAAAGCTTCAAATTTACAGTGTAATGTCTATTTATTCAAATAATGTTTTACAATACCATGCATTAAATATACATTATATTCAATAAAGGTAATACAAAAGAACAATGCCATTCATTTGTAAGGCTGTGTCACAGGACTGTCATGCTCCATCACACAGGGATGTAACAGGGCCTGATGTGACCGGGCCTGACGGTCGGCTACTTAAAACTGCTATTACTCAGCCTTCTAGTATAAAAACTGTTAACATGCAATCAAGGAATTTCAGTAACCTTTTTAGACATGTTTTGGGTTTAAATTTTTTTTCATTATTTTCTGGGATGTTTTAGCATCACGGGGCCTGACCCTTTAGCTCGTCCTCCTAAAAAACAAACACCAAAAAAACACACAAAAACAAGGTTACAAAAAAGATCTAATACAGAGTAGTATATCAAGGACCGAATCAGACAAATCAAGATTCGATCGAAGCATGGTTGAAACATGAGGAGCCGAATTCCACAAGACAACAGCAGGAAGACATAAATCAGACCCTAGCTCCAGCCCGTCTGAATACAGCCTGCAACAGCAAAACCAAAGGAACACTTAATGATAATTCCAATGCAGGAATTTGGTAATACATTTGAGGAATAAATATTGATGGTCAAAGAGATGCAACATGTGACCATTACATGTAAATCTGTGATAGAAATCACAGCTACAGACTGTAAAATCATCTTAAAGGACTTTCATTCTCATTGTTAATGAAAATAATAATTTATTTGCATAACTGCATATTATGTATGTGACCCACAAATTTGACTATCCTTGTTTTAATCATTGTGTTTATCGTGCTTTTAATTAGTATTGAATAGCGTAAGCCTTAAGGGTTAATGTCATGTTTGGTATGTATGAGTGTCATAAGTCTAGCTTTAATCATTTCTTTTGATTGATTTCCTGTCAAATGCATCATATTCTGGTTATAGAAATCACATTCAAAAGGATACTTTGCAAGAGAATGTAAAATTCGGGCAATGTGACTGAACATGACATGTTGATTTATTGATTGGGTGAAGAAACAAAGCGGCACCCAGAGCCAGCATGGGATCTAATTGGTCAAGACAACCATTGGGGGGTTAAATACCCAGGACACACTTCTCCTCGCTCGCTTGAATTCTTCACTTCTCTTGAATCCTTTCTTGGATCTCTCTCTCTCTCTCCGGAAAAATGAACTCTCTGGAAAAATGAACTCTCTCTTCAGCCATGTGCTCTGGACCACACCCAGCCAGTTGCTACCATGATGAGAAGAAAAGCCACCTAGTCTCTTTACATCCTTTTATTCTTTTACTATAGTTTATTTTCTTTCCGTTGAGTTCGTGTGCTAAGTTACGTTTGCCAACGACAACAAGCCAAAGACTCTGCAAAACCAGCCAACGCCCACTTCAACGACTCCTGAACTCTAAGCCAATCAGCGACTTCGGAGAAACCCTTTTCTGCAAAGGACGACAAAAGCGGAATCCTTAAACACAAAAGCTGCAAGTACAAACCCCAGACTCTTGCTGAAACTGGTGTAATATTGAAAATAGATTTTAGCCTCATTGAAAAGTCAATGCGAGTGTTAAATATGTGATTGATGATTGTTCAGGTTTATGCAATTGCACATATTGCTGTCAATGTGGGATATCAAATTCTCATTCTCTTAATCTAATCCTTTCCTCACTTTCTCTCTTTCTGCAACGCGTGAATGTGTGAATGCTTGTGTTCATGTGTAGATTAGTTTACATGTCTTAGAGTTATATAAATAAAGTCTTGTTTTATTGAAAAGATAAATATCTTGTGTTTTGTGCTCATAAGTTAATGCCTTAATCTGTCGATTTTGTTACTGTGCTATTTAATAGTGTTTTCACTATATTTTGGGATTTTAATATCCAGTGCAGAGTTTGTTATACGGCTTGTTCGGTGAATCGCCGTGAAACAGTGAGTCTGTTCAAATTCCCTATAAAATCATTAATGATTCCCTTTGAGCTAAATTGACCTGTTTCCCTTATAACAATATATATATTATATGTTATCATTACACAGAACTCATCCGTTATCAGTGTCAGCTTCACCTCACTCAAATTATGTCATTTCAAATTATGTCATCATACAAATTAAAAGCTTATTGCACTCGTTTTATGTTGAGTTTTATGTAAAGGTAACACGACTGACCGAAAACATGGGGACAGTTGTAAAATAAAATGTATTTCTAGAATTTATGTTTAATTTCATGTGTTTAATAAATTGATGTGAATGATAATAACTTAAACTTGTTATTGATTGAGAAGTGTTTTTAATAAAGAAAAAAATATCTGAGAACCTAATGAATGACTGATTCCTTTACAGAACAACTCCCAGAAATCAACCATCAGCCAGTTTTAGAAATTGTTTGGATGAAATACTTTTTATTCACTGTTAGATGTCTAGAACAGATAATGTACATTTCTGGTATAATGTCCCATACATATATTCATACACTCACTGGTCACTTTATTAGGTACATCTTGCTAGAACCGGGTTGGACCCTCTTTTGCCTTCAGAACTGCCTTAATTATTCTTGGCATAGATTCAACAAGGTGTTGGAAACATTCCTCAGAGATTTTGGTCCATATTGACATGATAGTATCAGATTTGTCGGCTGTACAACCATGATGCGAATCTCCCGTTCCACCACATCCCAAAGGTGCTCTATTGGATTAAGATCTGGGGCCTCATTTATAAAATGTTGCACAGAAACCATCCTAAATTTGATCTTACGATCATCTCTCGAATATGCGTACGTTTGATTCA
>QVTF01015451.1:0-10881 GCA_003573665.1 Oxygymnocypris stewartii
CTTGTAGAAATAAAATGGACAAATAGAAGATCTAAATGTGACGTGTGATGTGATGTGATGAACCTCATCAGGGTAGCGACATAGGTAATTTAATTTGTAAAAATACAGTAATACAGTGTTAAATACATTGCACTCTTGGTTAACAACATACTGTACTGATTGTTCAAGCTAACAAAACATATCAGTAAACAAAAACACCATAAAACTAATTTTAAAGTAAACTACGTAATATTTAGCCTATACAGTGCATGCCATTGCAAAGACTGTAAAGTTAAGTCTATTCCTCACAGCCTTGTTTTCATCTGTCAAATTGAATATGGCATAATAGAGGTTTCACAATATATTTGTATTGAGGATAATTATGGTATTTAAACATTTAATAACATTACCGTGTTAATTAGGGGTGTTGTAATATACATCTGCTAAAACAATAACTCTCACTTGTAATGTATGTTTCATTCATACTTGACGCTGGAGGGAGCCCTGGGACAGAAAGTCCATAAGCAAGACTCACAGAAGTAATAAAACAAACGCCCTTTCCAGGAAATCCTTTATATGAACATAGTCTGAAGCTGAATAAAATGCAAAAACAAATGTTTTGATGGATATAAGTTGAAGACAGTTAAAATACATCATTGTGACTGTACACTGTATGAGTTATTTGTGTTTTTGTATTTGTGCCATCTTGGGGATTTTTTCAAAAGAAAAAATTATATTTGTAATGCAATGCTAATTCATGTTGCCTTTATCAATGTTTAAAAAAATACATATTTTCTTGATTTAAACAATCAAGCAAGTTTTTTAAAAACGGTTGGCATTTTAGTCTCTATTATATGCAATGATGTGATTCATTGAACAAAAAAAAAGATATCACAACATATAATCATATGTTTTTTATAAATTATTTTGGCCACAGTAATTATGTAGTGAAAATCTGATATTGTGAAAACCTTGATGACGTCTAAGTTGACCAAGGTTTATACAAACTAAAAGAATAAAAACCTACAGCTTTTAACAGTTTTGTCCATGGCATTCAGTTCAGATGAATATTATTGATTCAGCTGTGCTGACACTATTGAATGAGAACACATTTCTACTGAATTGAGCTGGGAAATGACTCTAAGTTTGTAACATCGACACTAGTATAGAGAATTTTCTAAATATATTCATTTGTGGTCCAAAAAAAAAAACCCTAATGGTGATAGAAACTACATTTTGGGGTGAACTATCCCTTAAGACTGTAAAAGTCTCCCCAGGCCATACACTGGTCATATGTCTGATATTCATAATATTTTATTAGATGTACATTTCAATGTATCATGATATATTTATACCTAAAAAGGTTCTCCCCACTTTTCTGGTGAATCATGCAGATGCTTATCTCTCCTGACGGTTTCTTAATGCTTTTTTCAAATCCAGTCTGATACAAGTGCCCAGACCTTTTCATCCGTGCACTCACTCCATGGTTATGGTTATGGGTATGGAGATGGGGGCTGAGACAGACACTGAAGGACCTCTGTTGAATGTGAATATCTCTGCTGCAGCCCGAGGGCTGAGTTTGAGAGGTGGAAGTACATATGCTGGGTCAAGTTTAGAATTACCATCTGCTGTCCACACATTTGTTCTTTCTTAGCTCCGTGAGGCGAAAAATTACATTTGAATTTCAGATTTATTGGCTTATTGGTTTGCATACAATATTGGCACAGCATCAAGTCAAACTCACACACACACACACACACACACAACACACACCTACACACACACACACACACACACACACACACACACACACACACACACACACACACACACACACACACACACACAAAATGTTGTTTTTTATGGTTTACGGGGACTTTCCATAGGCGTAATGGTTTTTATACTGTACAAACTGTATGTGCTATTGCCCTACACCTAAACTTAGCCCTCACAGGAGACGGTGCATTTCAACTTTCCACCCAAAAAACTTACTCTGTATGATTTATAAGCATTTTGAATTATGGGGACACTGAAAATGTCCTCATAAATCACCTTCTCCTTGTAATACCCATGTCATACCTATGTCATTATACAAATTTGTGTCCTCATAAACCACATAAACATGCACACACACACACACACACACACACACACACACACACACACACCACACACACACACACACACACACACACTCCTTAGAAAGTACTACTGGTCAAATGTTTTTAATATTTCTGGAATAGGTCTCTTATGCTTAACAAAGCTGCATTTATTTGATCAAACCAGTGGCATTGTGATATATTATTAAAAGTTAAAATACCTCTATTCAATTTATACATTTTTAAATATAAATTATTCCTGTGATGCAACGCTACATATTCAGCATCAGTACTTGAGTCTTCAGTGTCAGATAATGCTTCAGAAATCATTCTAATATGCTGATTATATGCCCCAAAATTATTAAGCAGCATAAATAGAACCGTTTTTAATAATGACACCAAATCCTCATATTATAATTATTTCTGGATTTATTCCTTTGATTCAAATTTAGCTTTGCATCACAGGAATAAAATAAAATAGAAAATACGGCACAGAGAACACTTTGATATACAAAACAATATTTGCAGCTGTGGAAAGAGGCATCATCTTCTGTGAGTTCTTTCAGCTGGGTCCAGACTCCGGGAATCTGTACGAGGACACTTGAGAATCCCATCCTGGCAGGACTGAGATCCGAGCACTGCGGCTTCAGCGGATGAGAGAGGTGTTGAAAAGACAAGCTTTATCCCCTGGCAATTATAACAGCCATGGAAGTAATCTGTTCCACCACAAGGGATCAGAGTGAGGGTTCTGACCTAAAAATAAATCCCTGTCATTGAAGTGTTATTGAAAAGCTGCAAAATAACAAACAATGCCAACATCTTGGTAACTTTCAGCAGTGATTCTTTCCATAACTCTCTCTAGGATACAAAAGATTAGTTTCTGATATTATTTACTCACTCTAATATCATGAGGAGAATATTTGAATAATCTTCATGCAGCTTTCATCCATTCAACATTTCATACATGCCTGTCAAGCTCCAAAGAGGACAGAATAACTCATAATGAACTGTCCATACAAATAGAGTGATGCAGGGATGATGCGTTTTATAGGCCAAAACCAAGTTAGTATTTCTCACTTCTGGTTTCATCATCCCATGGGTTTTGGTTATATGCCTGAAATAAGGTCTTGTGGTTAACACAGTTTTCAAGATATTCTTTACTTTTGTACTTGTCTTGAAAAGGCGGTGGCTAACAAGTGGCTTAATGGGACTGGAGGTTGTTGGGAACATTACATGTCATCATGGCAAACAGGTAAACTCATCTACTCACCAGTCCACTTTTACATCGTTGTAGTTTATAATTGCATTCTTGCAAACTATTCTAACTCAAACTTTCAGTACTTTTTATTTCAATAAAGACTGAAAGAGTTGTTCAGAGATTAATGGTGGTTATGTTGATGTCCTGTCAAGACGTCAGGCCTACATAGCTTAGCTTTTTATTTCTGCTGATTGTACTGTATTTAGGCTTCAAAATTAATAAAAGTTGTGCTTATTTGTGAAGATTAGCATGATTAACAAAATTCATACTTGGCATTATGAATCTGCATGCTCACCAAAAATCCATCCAAATCAGGCCATCCAAATTGTAGATGAGTTTGTTTCTTCATCAGAATAGATTTGAAGAAATTTAGCATTACATCCCTCGCTCAGAACTGGAACCCCTGCAGTGAATGGGTGCCGTCAGAAGAAGAGTCTGAACAATATAACAATAATAATGATGAAAAAATCACAGTAATCCACAAGTAATCCACACCACTCCTGCATATTCGTAAGAAACAAATCCATCATTAAGACGTTTTTAACTTCAAATCATTGTTTCCAGTTCCAGCTAAAATACATGTCCCCCATCCAAAATATTGCTTTCTTGGGTACATTATTTCCATCTGTTTCAGAAATATGCACAGATTAAGCACATGCAAAAACAGACAGTCTAAAACAGTTCTAAACAAAAGTGCTGGTGATTTTAATGTGAGAGGGCAACAGGAGCCATTTTCACCGGAGCAAGTGTTATTATGGATTATGATATTTTGGCCAGCAGCTATGATTTTCAGCATTTTCTTTTCATTTTTGGGTAAACTATTCCTTTAGATTTTGGTATGATTGTCACATAAACCTATTATGTAAGTTGAAACTCTTGAAATACGGTATGTATGGACTATTTGTATGGACCTAAGGGTGCACAAATTAATTTTTTTATGCACAACTATCCCTTTAAGGGCTCTTCTTCATTCATGTTGAGTAAATCTGTAGTTAAGAGTCCCAGCCCCCTCCTTTCCCATCACAGTCTCTCAGCAACATCAGCTCAGGCAGCGTCAGCTCCTTCCATTTAGATAAATCTCGCTGTAGAGGTTCATGATGACATAAACATTATTGATTTAGCAACATCCTGTCTTCACTTAGGAACGCTCTACAGTTTCTGTGAGAGAAATCATATGCATTACAGGAAGACCATTGACTGTCAGACCATTGAATGTCTGTCTGAAAGCTGATACTCCTTCCCCTAGAGAGCTGCGGATGGCATTGCCTCATTGGGATGAGATAACCAACCATGCTCAAATTTTGTGATTCACAGCAGGTTTTTCCTTATGTGACATAAACAGAGCAGAAAGAACAGAAGTCAAGGTGACCTGATCAGTCAGACGGAGAAGACAAATATCTAAAC
Source organism: Oxygymnocypris stewartii (assembly GCA_003573665.1). NCBI lineage: Eukaryota > Metazoa > Chordata > Actinopteri > Cypriniformes > Cyprinidae > Oxygymnocypris > Oxygymnocypris stewartii. The sequence goes on from QVTF01015451.1 coordinate 4,741, forward strand.
AAACAATACGGGCTACATTGTTTTTGCTAGAACTTAGCTGAGAATGAATTAATAAAATCAAAATTGACCCATTAACAAGTTGTGCACTGAAGTCTTAGTCTATAGGGTTGAACAGTGAGAGCTTTTTCCATATTCCACATCAGTGGGTCTGTAAAGATTAACTTGAGCTTTTCTTGGATGACTGGGTACTGAGCCAAGGCCACAATATGCACAATATGATATCTGAAATGTTTTCATTCAGAGATTGGAAACAGCATCTTTCGCTGAATTTGCAAACATATTGTTTTATAGACCAAATAAAATAAAGAAATAAGAAAATAAACCTTACCAAGAATATCAAGAATTTAGCATCAGCGGTGACTCTGGTAAAATGGTTGCATAACTAAATGGGAGGACCTGAAGAAGCTAGTAATATAAAGTAACTCATTAATACTTAATAAATTGCTAGAACTCAGAGGCTAAAGTTTACTAACATCCCTAAAAACAAACAAACAGACAAATTAATGATTTAATAAATAAATAAATACATATTTCAGTAACAAACAACAACCAACCTAATATATTTCAATACAATGAATTATATAATTTTAAATAAATCAATATTTTAGTAACAAACAGCAACCAAACTAACAGTACAAAGCATTATTTAATAAATAGACTGTTGTTTATGTTGCAGTAACAAGTATCAACCAAACAAGTTAACACATTTCACAATTTATTTATTTTTAAATCAATAAATATATTATTATTTATATTTCAGCAACAAACAACAACCAAACCAATACATTTCAATACAATTTATTACATTATTCTGTGATTTATTTTGCAGAAACAAACAACTAATGTTTGTTTAACTAAACGAACAAATCAGTAGCCTACATTTCACAAATTATTTATTTTTAAATACACAACCAAACAAACTAATAATAAAACACAATTTTTTTTCTTTATAAAATGTATAAATAAATAAATGAATAAATGTAAATTGTATTACTCTTTTTAAAGAAGACATTGTCTAGCCTGCATCTGTACATTATTGTATCAGACGTAGACTTACACACTAAACCACACCACCAATCATATGACATGATATGATATGATATGATATGATATCACATGATCTGAATTATATGATATGATATGATATGATATGATATGATATGATATGATCTGAATTATATTATATGATATGATATGATATGATCTGAATGATATGATATGATATGATATGTATGATATAATATGACATGACATGATATGATATGATCTGATTATATGATATGACATGACATGACATGATATGATATGATATGATGTGATATGATATGATCTGAATGATATGATATGATATGACATGACATTATATGATATATGATATGATCTGAATGATATGATATGATATGATCTGAATGATATGATATGATATGACATGATATGATATGATATGATATGACATGATATGATATGACATGACATGATATGATATGATATGATATTATATGATATGATCTGAATGATATGATATGATATGATATGATATGATCTGAATGATATGATATGATATGACATGATATGATATGATATGATATGATGTGATATGACATGACATGATATGATATGATCTGAATTATATGATATGACATGACATGACATGATATGATATGATGTGATGTGATATGATATGATATGATCTGAATGATATGATATGATATGATATGATATGACATGACATTATATGATATATGATATGATCTGAATGATATGATATGATATGATCTGAATGATATGATATGATATGATATGATATGATATGATATGATATGACATGATATGATATGATATGATATGACATGACATGATATGATATGATATGATATATGATATGATATGATCTGAATGATATGATATGATATGATCTGAATGATATGATATGACATGACATGATATGATATGATGATGTGATATGATATGATATATGATATGATATGATCTGAATGAGATGATATATGACATGACATGACATGACATGATATGATATGATATGATATATGATATGATCTGAATGATATGATATGATATGATATGATATGATATGATATGATCTGAATGATATGATATGACATGATATGATATGATGTGATATGATATGATATGATATATGATATATGATCTGAATGAGATGATATATGACATGACATGACATGACATGATATGATATGATATATATATGATATGATCTGAATGATATGATATGATATGATATATGATATGACATGATATGATATTATATGATATGACATGATATGATAGGCTAATTGATTCTATCTGAGGCTCGAGCGCGTGCTAGACAGAAGCGGAGTGAACAGGTCTCTCTGGGGAAGGAGGGAGAGGGACATCTAATTGGTTTCTCAATAAAACAATCGTCCTAGTCTGCAGGAAGAGAGCGCAGGGAGCGCAGTTGCTCTGTGCTGAAGTAAATCTCGACTATAGAGTTAAAGAACATCATTCAGCGAGGAGTTGCGTTCAGGTTTCTTCAGTTCAAACTTCAAACATGAGCGAATTAGACGGAGAATTTGCCAAGATGCTGCTGATAAAAGAGGAGCGGATAAAGGAAATGGAGAGTCTGCTTTATGCGAAAGAACAGGAGGTGAATGAACTGAAGCGAAAGCTGCACAAATATCAGTCAGTGCTGCCGAGCGATATTGGACCCAGAACCAGGCGCGCGCCGGGCATCTCCGCGGAACCGCAGACCTCCAGGTCCTTCCAGGACTTAAAGAGCGAAGCTTTGCGCAAACACCCCAAGTCGGACAGGCAAGAGCTCTTCATTTACTACCATTAGACGTGTATTCTTTGCATTGGTGTCAACACTGTGGATGTTTTCTGTCCGAATCTTTCTGTTTCTGTTACCCGGCGGTGTGACTATACTACTGCACCATACAAGAGTACATGGTAACACTTTATATTAATGTGCTGTAGTTACTATATTATACGTGTTTACTATAGAAATAACAGCAAACTATGCATAATTACAAGTAACTAACCCTAAACTAACCAGTAACACTATAATAAGTACATAGTTAAATACTATTACTCAGTAATTACATGTGTTATTGGGTAGTTGACGTATCAATGTGCCCTGTGGTGACAGAACAATGTAAAAAAAAAACTAAAAAACATTGAAGATAAACCGCTCTCATGCTATTTGTAACTCTAAGAATGAAGATACATTTTTCTCATGTAATTTGTATGTTATGTCACACCAGGAAACAGTCCAATTTTTATTTGTCAACTATCCAACTGCTCTGTAACAATTTGCACACTCGACTGATTTAACTATACTATACTATACTGTACTGTACTGTACTGTACTATACTGTACTGTACTATACTATACTGTACTGTAATGTACTGTACTGTACTGTACTATACAGTTTTTTAATGCTTGACTAAAATACAGATGCTATCTTGTGTCACCATTGGGTTTCGTTGCAGAAATCAGTCTTACAACTTGGTCGGAAGCTTTAGTCATTTACTTGGTATATATTTCTCCCAATTTTTAGTCCTGATGAAAATGTGCTGCAGTTTAGAGCAACTTTACTCACTAAATGAGTGCAGCACGTGCTTTCAGACAAAAAGTGGTCAATTACTGTAATAAATGCATTTAAAATGCTTTTTACTTTCACCAGTTTTACCTCTAAATTGTTATGGCATACACTTTATTAAAGTGTGTGTTTAGTATTGAATCAAACTATGTGCATCATAATTCTCTGACATTAACATATATAAATGTTGGTCCATAATGCCTATAATAATGCATTCACACACAGTAGAAGTCCACATCTGGTCTAATGCTCTCAGGCATAAACGCTCTCTTTCACACTCTTGCTCAGTGTCCAATAGCCCTAACCTTGTTGAATATTTAATGCTGGCTGTTAAATATTTAATGTCACAGATATTCACCACTATATTTAGGATTTATATATTGTAATTTTCAACTGTTCCCAGAAACATGTGCAATGACCAGCATTTAGTGGAATAAGTAAACCCCATTTCTGTAAATGAGTATCTTTATTAACCTCTGCACGGGTCAGCGGGAGCAGTAGCTTGCTGAATATGCTTGAGATCAATGCTACATTTTCATTTTGCTTTTGAATAATAATAAAAAATATAAATAAAAAATGCAGTTTTGTATTACAATAAGCAGTTTTGCCAGTTATTTTCAACTATTAGCTGTCCTTAAACCACATCAAAACTGAAATAGCTTTCTGTTAATTGCCACTAGATGTCAGTAAAACACCATCATCCCATGAAGGGTTGATATGATAACTGAGGAATCAAATGCGATTATATGATAGCGGGCTCATATAATTAAAAATGATAAAGTGTGGATGGAAAAGATTTATGTTTAATAATACCATTGTAGTGCCCTATTCACTTACAAGCAGATTTATGACCGTGTAAACAATCTATGCAACAATTAAAGTGACAGAGGGTTATTGAATGAGTAGTATTTTGTCTGTGTCATGTGATCTCAACATCAAGACCCCCGTAGGATGGAAAAGCTTTTTCTAGGCCACGACTGTACGACTGTAGCCTTTCATATGAGTTATTCATAAAAGTGGTATTTTTTATTGAGGAAAAAGTGCACAGTTAATACATTTAATTGAGGTTTAATTGAAGCCCCTAATGCATATTACATCTCTATCTACAAAGCTATTATTTTTCATTATTGCTATTTAAGCAAATTGTTGTATGATTTTGAAAGAACCAAGGCTGCAATTGTTTAATCAAGAATACAGTAAAATAGTAAAATTGTGTGTTGGTGTGTGTGTGTGTGTTTGTGTGTGTGTGTTTGTGTGTGTGTGTGTGTGTGTTTATGTGGTTTATGAGGACACAAATTTGTATAATGACATGGGTATGACATAGGTATTACAAGGAGAAGGTGATTTATGAGGACATTTTCAGTGTCCCCATAATTTAAAATGCTAATAAATCATACAGTGTGCGTTTTTTGGGGGGAAAGTTGAAATGCACCGTCTCCTGTGAGGGCTAAGTTTAGGTGTAGGGTAGGTGTAGGGCAATAGCACATACAGTTTGTACAGTATAAAAACCATTACGCCTATGAAAAGTCCCCGTAAACCATAAAAACCAACATGTGTGTGTGTGTGTGTGTGTGTGTGTGTGTGTATGTGCAATTTATTTATTAATGGCAAACCAGATTGTTTGTAGGATTCTTTCATTAAAAAGACAGTTGAATTAAACAAATTTTGAAATATATATATATACTATATTGCCAAAAGTATTGGGTCACCCCGTCCTTTAGAAGAGAAAAAGGCACTTCCAAATTGTGGCAAAAAAATCATGTACTTAAAAATTTTATTTCCATCTCTGTTGCAACAGTTTTGAAGTGTATGAAATGACTGTACCCATATGTACAAGTCATTGGTGTTTGGTGATGAGTTTTTGGCTCATTTAAAGTCACACCAGAAGTGTTCAGCTGCTTTTTGCAGACCAGTCAAGTTCTTCCACACTGACTGAATCATCATTTCTCTTTGATTCTTGTCTTATACACAGAGACACTGTCATGTTAGAATAGAAAAAGGTTCTGTCCAAACTGTTCTTCACCAGTAAGCTGGTGTGGTGGGTGTTCTGGCGCACTATGGCTGCCGTCACATCATCCAGGTGGATGCTGCACATTGGTGGTGGTTGAGGAGATTCCCCCTTACTATGTAACGCGCTTTGAGTACCCAGAAAACGCTATATAAATGTAACAAATTAATTCATTTATTAACTGTTACTATATAATTAAAAGCACACAATTCCTTAGAATATAATTATATGCTTAAACATTAAGATTTGCACTCATGGAAATTAGTACATTTACATTTATGCGTTTAGCAGATGCTTTTATCCAAAGCGACTTACAATTGCATTTAGTTTATACATTTTCATTAGTATGTGTGTTCCCTGGGAATCGAACCCACAACCTTTTGCTCTGCTGACGCAATGCTCTACCACTGAGCCACACAGGAACACATTAGTGAGACCTTTCGTTAGAAGGGGGGGACCCAATACTTTTGGCAAACAATTCCTTTCTTTCTTTCTTTCTTTCTTTCTTTCTTTCTTCTTTCTTTCTTCTTT
>QVTF01015452.1:0-10979 GCA_003573665.1 Oxygymnocypris stewartii
GTCTCTCTCTCTCTCTCTCTCTCTCTCTCTCTCTCTCTCTCAATTTTTCAATTTAAGTGTGCTTTTTTGGCATGACAAAAACTATACATTTGTATTGCCAAAGCAATTGCAGCTGGGCTGCTCACAAGTAGTGCACATTTGAATTAACAGAAATAAAAATAAAAACCAATAATAGTAATAAAACAAATATTTAAACCGTATTAAATATGTAGTGCAAAATGAATGACTATTGTATGTGATAGAAATAAAATTAAATAAGGTACAGTATAAGATTTATACAGGCAAAATATACATTTAAGTAATATAATGGAGTAATATGTCATAATATAATCTACATGTGCTGGAAACATCAGCTCAGGGCAGACGGGGTGTCTTCTCTTCTATGGTGACAGAGAGACACATATTGAGCAGCAAGCACACAGCAGGTCTTGTGTTCTCCGAGCAGATACGCTAGTTTCTCCTGGTCTGGAAGAGTTGTAAATGTGGGATGGATCTGCTGTATTTTGTCGTAGTACACTGTCTGTATATCTGTGTATTTGGAGCACTCTGTCAGGAAGTGCAGTTCTGTTTCCATCTGATTCAGGTCACAGTGTGAACACAATCTCTGCAAGCCATGTTTGTCTGTCTCTCCCTCTCCCTCTCCCTCCCTCAACCCTCCTCACTGTCACACTGAAAAGACAGCCCCCTCCATTCCACTTCACACACACAGGGCCGGCCCTGCACACACACACACACACACACACCATATACACACATCATAAAGAGAGTAGACTGAGATTAAATGCCTGATAGTTTTTAAATTTTCTCTCATCCATAGAGTTTTGTAAAGTCATCAAACTAAACATACTTCCTCAGAATGACTTTTTCCCTGCATGTAAAAAGTTTCAAAGTTTTTGTAAACTGCACTTTAAAGATATAAGAAAATTTCTGCTATTTTTTACCCTCACTTTAATAAACCACTATTTAAACACCGTTCAAGCTATCCGCAAGCCGTTCGCAATTTAGCATCTTCAGTGTCTTGGCATCATGTTGACAAAGTTTGGTGTGAACTACTTGTTTCTTCTTTGGAGGCGTATGAATTAGTTTGCAGCTTGATTATTCCAGAGAATTGACATTAAAACAAAAATAGCCGGCTTCCTGTTGGTCGTAGCTAATGAGTGTAAATTATAAAGTTGTCCGGCTTGATGAGAACAATATATGTACTGAGTTTGGTGACTGTAGCTAAAAATAACCCCCCATGTTTTGACAAAAGGTGGCGCTATAGAGTGCCTCCTCCACGCCCCGTTTATGAGCTTTTGCCAGTGTCTATCTATAATTAATACTGATGTGTGGTGTTGAGTTTTATGAAATTCTAAACATCTTAAGTGCCTCAAAAATCACCAGAAGATATATTGAGGTTTGACACGTTGCCATGGCAACAATATTTTAGATATCAATATTCCCTTGACAGTTTCACATCGGCCGTTTTTGTTGACATTATTCTGATGAAGTTTGAAGCAAATTGGGTAAAAGTAAGAGTGCTGAATTCAAAGCATTTGAAAATGACACACTTCCTGCTGCCAGTTGGTGGCGCTATAACTTTGCCTCATAATTGTCACATCGATGCGATCGCTTCATACACCGAACAAACCACTGAAGTTGTGATCAAAATCAGACAATGTATGTGGACTTTATTAGACACTTCCTGTATTCTCAATTCTCGCCATAACTTTCATCGCCTCGCCACGGGCAAACCATTCGAGATATCAAAAATCCCTCCGCAATTTAGCATCCCCAATGTCTTGAGATCACGTTCACCGGGTTTGGTGCTCGTGTGTTGGAAAATCCTGGGAGGAGTATTTCAAATTCCAGAGCATGTGCTTTTTAAACAGCCCTGAATAGCCGAACTTCCTGTTGGGCGGAGCCCATGACATGTGACACAAAAGTTGTTCAGTCGATAAGATCTATATGTGTACCGAGTTTCATATGAATACGTGCAAATATGTGTGAGCTACACATCAAGTTTTCTGATGGTTTTCCAGGGGGGCGCCGTAGAGCCTCTGTGCACGCCCGGGTCCCAGCCTCAGCGGCGTCCTAACTGCCACCGGGTTCCAATGTGTGGTGCACATTTATCAAGAGTTTTTGACCATGTTAAGGCCCCCCAAAAATGCCCGGATAGCCATCAAAATCACCAAAAAAAGAATATTGAGGTTTGACCGCGTTGCCATGACAACAGTATTTTAGATATCAATAATCCCTTCACAGTTTCACATCGGCCCGTGTTTTTACAGTATTCTGATGAAGTTTGAAGCAAATTGGGTAAAAGTAAGATGGTGAATTCAAAGCATTTTGAAAATGACACACTTCCTGTTGCCAGTTGGTGGCGCTATAACTTTGCCTCATAATTGTCACATCAAATGCGATCGGCTTCATACACCGAACAAACCGATGAGATCTATATTGTGTACCGAGTTCATATTAATACGTGAAAGTATGTTTGAGCTACACATCAAGTTTTCTGATGGTGTTCCAGGGGGCGCCGTAGAGCCTCTGTGCCACGCCTGGGTCCCAGCCTCAGCGGCGTCCTAAATGCCGCGGGTTTCCAATGTGTGTGCACATTTTCAAGAGTTTTTGACCATGTTAAGCCCCCCCAAAAATGTCCGGATAGTCAAAAAAAAAACTAAAAAAGAGTCCTAAGGAAAACAATAGAATAGCCGACTTCCTGTTGGGTGGAGCCCATGACATGCGGTGCAAAAGTTGTTCGGCTTGATGAGATCTATATGTGTACCGAGTTTCATATGAATACGTGCAAGTATGTGTGAGCTACACATCAAGTTTTCTGATGTGTTCCAGGGGGCGCCGTAGAGCCTCTGTGCCACGCCCGGGTCCCAGCCTCAGCGGCATCCTAACTGCCACGGGTTCCAATGTGTGTGCAAATTTTCAAGAGTTTTTGACCATGTTAAGCCCCCCAAAAATGCCCGGATAGCCTCAAAATCACCCAAAAAAGAATATTGAGGTTTGACAAGTTGCCATGGCAACAGTATTTTAGATATCAATATTCCCCTTCAGGGTTTCACATCGGCCATGTTTTTACAGTATTCTGATGAAGTTTGAAGCAAATTGGGTAAAGTAAGATGCTGAATTCAAGCATTTTGAAAATCACACACTTCCTGCTGCCAGTTGGTGGCGCTATAACTTTGCCTCATAATTGTCACATCGATGCGATCGGCTTCACACACCGAACAAACCACTGAATTGTGATCAAAATCAGACAATGTATGTGGACTTTATAGACACTTCCTGTCTCTCAATTCTCGCCATAACTTCATCGCCTCGCCACGGGCAAACCGTTTGAGATATCAAAATCCCTCCGCAATTTAGCATCCCCCAATGTCTTGAGATCACGTTCACCGAGTTTGGTGCTCCTGTGTTGAAAATCCTGGGAGGAGTATTTCAAATTCAGAGCATGTGATTTTTAAACAGCCCTGAATAGCCGACTTCCCTGTTGGGCGGAGCCCATTGACATGCAGCGCAAAAGTTGTTCGGCTTGATGAGATCTATATGTGTACCGAGTTTCATATGAATACGTGCAAGTATGTGTGAGCTATTCATCAAGTTTTCTGATGGTGTTTCCAGGGGGCGCTGTAGAGCCTCTGTGCCACGCCCGGGTCCCAGCCTCAGCGGCGTCCTAACTGCCGCGGGTTCCAAGTGTGTGCAAATTTTCAAGAGTTTTTGACCATATTAAGCCCCCCAAAAATGCCCGGATAGTCGATAAAAAAAAAAAAAAAAAAAAGAATCCGGAGGAAAACAATAGGCCCTGCGCCTTTCTGGCTTGGGCCCTAAAAAAAGAATCCGGAGGAAAACAATAGGCCCTGCGCCTTTCTGGCTTGGGCCCTAAATATAGCTGCAAGCAGCGATGGCGGGCCCAAGCCGATGCAAACGCCACCCCGGTGGCATCAGGAAAGCGGTGCCCAGCGGGCACATGCATTTACAGTAACCCTCTAGCAGTCTGGTTTTTAAGGGACACGGCAAGTAAAGGGTTAATCCAAACCACCAACTCTGTGAAACACAGTTTAAACAGAAGCTATCTCTCCTCTCTCCTCTCTCTCTCTTCTCTCTCTTGTCTCTCTCACACATGCATTTACAGTAACCCTCTGGCAGTCTGGTTTTAAGGGATACAGCAATTAAAGGGTCAATCCAACCATTAAGTCTGCGCAATACATACACACACAGAACACATAAAACTTTAGTAACACTTTCGAAAAGGTTTCAGTTATTAACATTAACTATATTAATTAACATGATCAATACAGAAAAATACAGAAAAAAATACCAGAATCCAGAAAATTAAGTCAAACAGGAATTTATGAATTGTTATGAATTATATTACTGATGAATATAAGTTGTTAAACTAATATATAAATCATTGATGAAATCTACTTGAATGTTTTTGATGTATTAAATTTGACTTTGTAAAGCAAAAAAACCCTGCTCAAATTTTTTAATACCATGATACCATGCAAAAAACACCAACCAAAATGACTGAGAATTTTTTTCTGGTGATTAAAGATATGTTTAAAAGTCTCTCATCTCTCTCTCTCTCTCTCAATTTTCAATTTAAGTGTGCTTTATTGGCATGACAAAAACTATACATTTGTATTGCCAAAGCAATTGCAGCTGGGCTGGCTCACAAGTAGTGCACATTTGAAATTAACAGAAATAAAAATAAAACAATAATAGTAATAAAACAAATATTTAAAACCGTATTAAATATGTAGTGCAAAATGAATGACTATTGTAAGTATGTGATAGAAATAAAATTAAATAAGGTACAGTATAAGATTTATACAGGCAAAATATACATTTAAGTAATATAAAGGGGTATAATATGTCATAATATAATCTACATGTGCTGGAACAATCAGCTCAGGGCAGACGGTGGTGTCTTCTTTCGTGGTGACAGAGAGACACATATTGAGAAACAAACACACAGCAGGTCTCTCTCTCTCCTCTCCTCTCTCTCTCCTCTCTCTCAGGTGGAGTGTCTTCTCTTCTGTGGTGACAGAGAGACACATATTGAGCAGCAAACACACAGCAGGTCTTGTGTTCTCCGAGCAGATACGCTAGTTTCTCCTGGTCTGAAAGAGTTGTAAATGTGGGATGGATCTGCTGTATTTTGTCGTAGTACACTCTCCGTATATCTGTGTATTTGGAGCACTCTGTTAGGAAGTGCAGTTCTGTTTTCCATCTGATTCAGGTCACAGTGTGAACACAATCTCTGCAAGCCATGTTTGTCTGTCTCTCCCTCTCCCTCTCCCTCTCCCCTCCCTCAACCCTCCTCACTGTCACACTGAAAAGACAGCCCCCTCCATTCCACTTCACACACACAGGGCTGGCCCTGCACACACACACACACACATATACACACACTCATAGAAGAGAGTAGACTGAGATGAAATGCATGATAGTTTTTTAATTTTCTCTCATCCATAGAGTTTTGTAAAGTCATGAAACTAACCATACTTCCTCAGAATGACTTTTTCCCTGCATGTAAAAAGTTTCAAAGTTTTAGTAAACTGCACTTTAAAGATATAAGAACATTTCTGCTATCTTTTTTTACCCTCACTTTAATAAACCACTATTTAAACACCGTTCAAGCTATCCGCAAGCCGTTCGCAATTTAGCATCTTCAGTGTCTTGGCATCATGTTGACAAAGTTTGGTGTGAACTACTTGTTTCTTCTTGGAGGAGTATGAATTAGTTTGCAGCTTGATTATTCCAGAAATTGACATTAAAACAAAAATAGCCGGCTTCCTGTTGGTCGTAGCTACTGAGTGTAAATTAGAAAGTTGTCCGGCTTGATGAGATCAATATATGTACTGAGTTTGGTGACTGTAGCTAAAATTAACCCCCCATGTTTTGACAAAAGGTGGCGCTATAGAGTGCCTCCTCCACGCCCGTTATGAGCTTTTGCCAGTGTCTATCTATAATTAATACTGATGTGTGTGTTGAGTTTTATGAAATTCTAAACATCTTAAGTGCCTCAAAATCACCAGAAGATATATTGAGGTTTGACACGTTGCCATGGCAACAATATTTTAGATATCAATATTCCCTTGACAGTTTCACATCGGCCGTTTTTGACATTATTCTGATGAAGTTTGAAGCAAATTGGGTAAAAGTAAGATGCTGAATTCAAAGCATTTTGAAAATGACACACTTCCTGCTGCCAGTTGGTGGCGCTATAACTTTGCCTCATAATTGTCACATCGATGCGATCGGCTTCATACACCGAACAAACCACTGAATTGTGATCAAAATCAGACAATGTATGTGGACTTTATTAGACACTTCCTGTCTCTCAATTCTTGCCATAACTTCATCGCCTCGCCACGGGCAAACCATTCGAGATATCAAAAATCCCTCCGCAATTTAGCATCCCCAATGTCTTGAGATCACGTTCACCGGGTTTGGTGCTCGTGTGTTGAAAATCCTGGGAGGAGTATTTCAAAATTCCAGAGAATGTGCTTTTTTTAACAGCCCTGAATAGCCGACTTCCTGTTGGGCGGAGCCCATGACATGTGACACAAAAGTTGTTCAGCTCGATAAGATCTATATGTGTACCGAGTTTCATATGAATAAGTGCAAGTATGTGTGAGCTACACATCAAGTTTTTCTGATGGTTTTCCAGGGGGCGCCCGTAGAGCCTCTGTGCCACGCCTGGGTCCCAGCCTCAGCGGCGTCCTAAATGCCCGCGGGTTTCCAATGTGTGTGCACATTTTCAAGAGTTTTTGACCATGTTAAGCCCCCCAAAAATGCTCCGGATAGTTCGTAAAAAAAAAAAAAAAGAATCCTAAGGAAAACAATAGAATAGCTGACTTCTGTTGGGCGTAGCCCATGACATGCGGTGCAAAAGTTGTTCGGCTCGATGAGATCTATATGTGTACCGAGTTCATATTAATACGTGCAAGTATGTGTGAGCTACACATCAAGTTTTCTGATGTGTTTCCAGGGGGCGCCGTAGAGCCTCTGTGCCACGCCCGGGTCCCAGCCTCAGCGGCGTCCTAACTGCCGCGGGTTCCAATGTGTGTGCACATTTTCAAGAGTTTTTGACCATGTTAAGCCCCCAAAATGCCCGGATAGCCTCAAAATCACCAAAAAAAGAAAATTGAGGTTTGACGCGTTGCCATGACAACAGTATTTTAGATATCAATATTCCCTTCACAGTTTCACATCGGCCGTGTTTTACAGTATTCTGATGAAGTTTGAAGCAAATTGGGTAAAAGTAGATGGTGAATTCAAAGCATTTTGAAAATGACACACTTCCTGTTGCCAGTTGGTGGTGCTATAACTTTGCCTCATAATTGTCACATCATGCGATCGGCTTTATTACACCGAACAAACGATGAGATCTATATGTGTACCGAGGTTTCATATTAAATACGTGAAGTATGTGTGAGCTACACATCAAGTTTTCTGATGGTGTTCCAGGGTGCGCCGTAGATCCTCTGTGCCACGCCTGGGTCCCAGCCTCAGCGGCGTCCTAAATGCCGCGAGTTCCAATGTGTGTGCACATTTTCAAGAGTTTTTGACCATGTTAAGCCCCCCAAAAATGTCCGGATAGTCAAAAAAAAACCTAAAAAAGAGTGCTAAGGAAAACAATAGAATAGCCGACTTCCTGTTGGGTGGAGCCCATGACATGCGGTGCAAAAGTTGTTCGGCTCGATGAGATCTATATGTGTACCGAGTTTCATATGAATACGTGCAAGTATGTGTGAGCTACACATCAAAGTTTCTGATGTGTTCCAGGGGGCGCCGTAGAGCCTCTGTGCCACGCCCGGGTCCCAGCCTCAGCGGCATCCTAACTGCCACGGGTTCCAATGTGTGTGCAAATTTTCAAGAGTTTTTGACCATGTTAAGCCCCCCAAAAATGCCCAGATAGCCTCAAAATCACCAAAAAAAGAATATTGAGGTTTGACACGTTGCCATGGCAACAGTATTTTAGATATCAATATTCCCTTCAGAGTTTCACATCGGCCATGTTTTTACAGTATTCTGATGAAGTTTGAAGCAAATTGGGTAAAAGATGGTGAATTCAAAGCATTTTGAAAATCACACACTTCCTGTTGCCAGTTGGTGGCGCTATAACTTTGCCTCATAATTGTCACATCGATGCGATCGGCTTCATACACCGAACAAACCACTGAATTGTGATCAAAATCAGACAATGTATGTGGACTTTATTAGACACTTCCTGTCTCTCAATTCTCGCCATAACTTCATCGCCATCGCCACGGGCAAACCGTTTGAGATATCAAAAATCCCTCCGCAATTTAGCATCCCCAATGTCTTGAGATCACGTCACCGGGTTTGGTGCTCGTGTGTTGAAAATCCTGGGAGGAGTATTTCAAATTCCAGAGCATGTGCTTTTTAAACAGCCCTGAATAGCCGACTTCCTGTTGGGCGGAGCCCATGACATGCAGCGCAAAAGTTGTTCGGCTTGATGAGATCTATATGTGTACCGAGTTTCATATGAATACGTGCAAGTATGTGTGAGCTATTCATCAAGTTTTCTGATGGTGTTCCAGGGGGCGCTGTAGAGCCTCTGTGCCACGCCCGGGTCCCAGCCTCAGCGGCGTCCTAACTGCCGCGGGTTCCAATGTGTGTGCAAATTTTCAAGAGTTTTTGACCATGTTAAGCCCCCCAAAAATGCCCGGATAGTCGATAAAAAAAAAAATAAAAAAAAAGAATCCGGAGGAAAACAATAGGGCCCTGCGCCTTTCTGGCTTGGGCCCTAATAATAAACGGAGCAGATTCAATAGGGTCCTCGCACCATCGGTGCTCGGTCCCTAATTGAAGCTGCAAGCAGCGATAGAAGGGACCTCGCCCGGCTCACCGCCGATCGGTGGCTTCAGAAAGACAGGGAACGGTGAGCAATATGCATTTAAAAAGGTAAATATAGAGGAATATTTCAAAGTCATTTATATGTACCAAACCTGCTGCCTGCTGGTAGCGCAACGTCCATAACTGAACATTAACATGTCGATGTCTACAGGCTAGAACTTTGATCAAACATATGAAGTTTGGTGAAGATTGAACATTGTATGTTTAAGCTAGTGTAAAACAAGTAATTTCCTGTTGCCAGCAGGTGGCACTATGTCTATAACTAAAAAATTGGCACGTAGATGTCTTCAGGGCATGGCTCTTATCAAACGTGTGTAGTTTGGTGCAGATTGGACATTGCATGTTTAAGTTAGTGTAAAACAAGTAATTTCCTGTTGCCAGCAGGTGGGCCTATGAATTTATATGAATATTGTCACTTAGATCTTTTCAGGTCAGGAGTCTTGTCAAACATGTGAAGTTTGGTAAAGATTGGACATTGCATGTTTAAGTTAGTGTAAAACAAGTCATTTCCTGTTGCCAGCAGGTGGCGCTCTGATTATAATGGAATACTCGTATTTAGATGTGTTCAGGCCTGGATCCTTATCGAACATGTGAAGTCTGGGGCAGATCGAACATTGTATGGATGAGTTACAGCAACTTTTATTCCCTTGGCGAGACATCGAAATCTGTGATGCCGCCAAGGACACGCCCTTTCACGAAAACTCTAGATCTTCGCAATTTAACATCACAAGGGCCTTTAGGTTAGACTGACCAAATAATGTGTTGATGTCATTAAATCTCTAGGAGGAGTTAGTTACAGAGTAAAACATGTCACTTCCTGTTGCCAGCAGGTGGCGCTATGACTATAACTGAATATGGTCACTTAGATCTCTTCATATCAGGAGTCTTATCAAACATGTGAAGTTTGGTGCAGATCGGACATAGCATGCCTGAGATATAACAACTTCCTGTTTTCATGGCGAAACATCAAAATTTGACAGGATGCCACGGACACGCCCTCCGATGAAAACTCTAGATCTTCGCAATTAACGTCACAAAGGGCTTTAGATTACAATGACCAATTTTGGTGTTCATCTGAATAAATCTCTGGGAGGAGTCGTTAAAGTATGACACCTGAAAATGGCAAAATGACACAAAATATGACGAGAAAATTCAAAATAGCCGAACTTCCTGTTGGGTTTCTGATTTTTCGTACCTGGAGACTTTTTGTAGGTATTGTTAAGTTACAAGTGTACCGATTTTCGTACATGTACGTGAAACGTAGCTCGAGGCGCACTCCGCTGAATATTTATAGGTGGCGCTGTCGAGCCATTTTGCCACACCTACTTCTGAAACCATATCAGACGTAAATTTTCACCAGTTCTGACGCGTGTGCAAAGTTTCCTGACTTTTCGAGCATGTTTAGGCCCTCTAAAATGCGATTAAGTTTGGAGAAGAAGAAGAATAATAATAATTAAAGCTGCAAGCAGCGATGGAAGGGACCTCGCCGGCTCACCGCCGACCGGTGGCTTCAGAAAGACAGGGAACGATGAGCAATATGCATTTAAAAAGGTAAATATAGAGGAAATATTTCAAAGTCATTTATATGTACAACCAACCTGTGCCTGCTGGTAGCGCAACGTCCATAACTGAACATTAACATGTCGGTGTCTACAGGCTAGAACTTTGATCAAACATATGAAGTTTGGTGAAGATTGAACATTGCATGTTTAAGCTAGTGTAAAACAAGTAATTTCCTGTTGCCAGCAGGTGGCGCTATGTCTATAACAAAAAAATTGGCACTTAGATGTCTTCAGGCCATGGCTCTTATCGAACATATGAAGTTTGGTGCAGATTGAACATAGTATGTTGAGTAGTTTAAAGCCTGACACACTGTTGTCAACAGGTGGCGCTATGATTATATCGAATATTGGCCTTTAATGTCTTCAGGGCAGGACTCTTACCAATATGTGAAAGTTTGGTGCAGATTGGACATTGCAGTTCATGTCAGTGAAAGAAGTAATTTCTGTTGCCAGCAGGTGGCGCTCTGATTATAATGGAATATTCGTATTTAGATGTGTCCAGGCCTGGATTCTTATCGACCTGTGAAGTCTGGG
>QVTF01015453.1:0-10875 GCA_003573665.1 Oxygymnocypris stewartii
TTTTGTATATATTTAATCTTTCTACCTTGGGTAAAAATAAAATAATTACATAAGTGTAAAAATGTTATTTTTACAAGTGCATATTTAAAATTCCAATATTATAAAATGTATATAAACTTGTATAAATGTATAAAAATAACACTTATAGAAATACAATTTATAATTTTTTTATTTGAAATATATTTAAATGTATTATTTAGTCGTTAATTTCTCACACAAAGATAGTGAAAGACAAAAGTCAGTCTTGGAGACGATGCATGCTTTGTCAAGCTTAAAAGCTTCGACCCCCGATCACTGCTACCGCAGAAAGTAACCAATATCATCTTCAATAACTGCATGCGTTTCATGGAATGAAGTCATATGGGTCTGGAATGACACGAGTGCGAGTAAATGATTACATAATTCAATATTCCTTTAATGCTTTACTTTCAACGGTGCACCCTAATAATTCCCATCCGCTCCAGCCGCCACAGGCAGAGCGGCGCGAGGAAAGAACTGCAGGCATTTTGGAGGAGAACGCGGACTTCTAAAAGAGGAAGAGGGTGTGTCTGGGAGCTGTTTGGTCTCACTAAACACGGACCGAGCCGAGACATGTGCTGACATCAGCATCTCCTCCTCCGCCCGTTTCTTTTCCCTCTCCTGCTGCAAGATCCTTCGCTTTCTGCTCCGTTCTCCTCTCTTTGATTCTGCTCTGCTGCTAATTCTTCTCTATGATTTCCATAACTTCTCTTGAGTTCTTCTGAACCGCCTCGGTCTCCCTTATCCTCATTTCGTTCACATTCCTCCGTCTGACAGGAATGACTGATTCTGTCTGGTCCTAAACGGATCAGACGTGATCTAAATATCCGCTGCTCAATGGAGCCCATTCACAAAACCACCATCAACACGTCATCTAACAGACTGACTTACTCAAACGTCTCAACTCTCTGAACACAATATGAAAGTTTGAAACTAATTAAATCATACTAGAAGGACAGAAAATGCAAAGAAGTGCAATGTATAGATGTTGAACTTGTGCTAGAGATCATGAGCTGCATGCTGCAATATCCAGGCCAAATATCATATTCATTTTTTACCTTTACGGACCTGTAATAATAAAGGTTAAGTGCACTATATATGTGCAGTTTCAAAAAAATGTATATTCATATAAAATGCATTGACAACAACATAACATTTGATTTGCTGTTTAGAAGACAAGAAATATGTTTATAAATAAATAAAAAATTCACACTACTGATATATATATATATTTGTATGTATTGTATATTATGTAATATAATAAATACATTTATGTAACAACTATTTAAATAATAAAATAATTATAATACCAGTAATATTTTACTCGCTGTCTTGATAAAAAAAAAAAAGTACAATAATAACTAATGTTAACTAGAAGGGCTAACATGAACTAAACTGTGTTTAATTATTAAAATTTGTTTATATTAGCTAATGCATTAATATTCACAATGTTGATGAAATTGCTGCACAGATTTTAGAAGAAAATAAAGAGCAGAGATGAAAGCGTGATCAAATAAGACAGAATATCCCATAAATCAATGAATAAATATGCAATGGATACGTAAGACTTCACATGTGAAACCGGCACGTTTGGGCCTAATAGTGGCACTTCAGTTGCGCTGTTTTTGTACGTCAACAAGCTGCATGACATTTGCTTTGTCACTGTAACGACCAAACACATTCAGTTACGCAACTGGACTGACATTATAATGGAAACACTGGTTTTGCAGACAGGAGATGTTCGGAGCTCATTTAGAAACAGGTTCACAAACAAGCCAAAAACCTTACAAACAGCTCTGAAACCAATCAAAATGCACCCAAAAGCTGAGAGAAACCATAAAAGAGTGTGACAGGACTCTTCTTGCACAATTTAGGACAATACAAGCAGCATGAATCTGCTCACTAGCGTCATCTCGGCTTCAATGACGTTCTTTCAGCGCAGCACACGAGCTGCCAAAACATTGCGAATGACGCTGTGTGAGTCATTAGCACGAGGTAAACACCGACCCACCAACCAGTAAAAACAAGTATCTGCTCGAGTCCTCAGAATAACGTGGAGGAGATGTGACTGTGCTTGCCGTTTATGATGAAGTAGTCATTTCAAACCAAAAACGGAGGCAGAATCCTTTTCAATTTCTTAAAATTACTGATGACACGTTGATCAACGGCTCTTTTATCCCATTTAATGATCCGCTTTGAAAAGAAAAACAGCAGCTTTTAGTGCAATCAAATATTAATGGCCCTCCAGAATCCCTATTGTGAGTTTTAAGTGGTCTGAAATTCTTCAAGTGAATGCTGAGACTCGTTTAATTGCTTTGGTAGTAACTCACGGCGTTGGCCAAAAGCTCTTCAGGCGAGAGAGACGGACACAAAGAAGGCTCAAAATAAAAGTCCAGCAAATCTGCATCACAGGTTGTGCATTTAAAAGGTAGAGTTTTAATCTGCCTCGGACTGGACAAACCAGGACAGAAAAAAGAAGTGAAAAAGCAATCGTGCCAAAGGGGAAAAACCAGCCCAAACAGGAAAAGATTGCCTTTGGAGAGAGCAGCGGCTCTTAATAAGCCTGCTGGTGGAAATGAGGGGTTCAAACGGCACATAATGGACTTCCTCTAGAGGAAAGTGTCAAACGGCAACAAACGGCGGGGAACACAGCCAACAAACCACCCACAGAAGCCAGGGAACACAAAGAGACTGCCAATGAAGCGTTATCTCCTTCTATTGATATGTGACGACACGCAGTACGAGCAAATGAGAATCTGAACAAACAAGGACTTCTTAGATCTTAAAAACCCAGTTAAGACCTCGGCATCAGAAACAAGCCTTACGTGATTCAGAAGATACATAAGACTTAATTGATACATAAGCTTCAAAATCTGGGTATTCATGAAAAATATTAGTGCTAAGTGTCTCTCCTAGAAACACAATTATAAGAAAATTATTCCTAGTAAATAGATCCTAGTAAAGAAAAAAGTCATTCAGAAACATCTCACCCCTTAAAAGAGGTCTTAAGGACCAAAACTGTTAGGAGTACAGACGAGGACTTTTAAGAGTTTCTTTAGCGGTGGAGAAAATGGATGAAACATGAAGAGAGAGAAGAAATGTGTTGCACACGATGCATGACTGAGTTAATAAGACACGACACATTAGATCATGTTTGTGACCGATCTTATTAAAAGACATGCTAACATCTCCGACACGTGCTGAAATGCCATCGCGCCAGAAATGGACGTAATCTCTACATTAACTTATTAAAATACAACTATGCAGCAGTGATGATTTGGGTCTGTTACAACCTTCCATAAGCAAAGTGATCACAAACATTTATAGCACTTTCAGAACTGTATTATGTCGCTGTTCATCCTAAAACATTGTTAGGTATGACAGCATGGTAAATAAAAAATAAAGAATATATATACACATATATAATGTGTGTCTCTGTGTGAGAGAGAGAATGGAAAAATTACTCCAAAGTGAAGGCTTATAATAAACCCTACTCTTAAAAGCACTCTATTTTCTTCTCTGAGAACCAACCAATCACTTGTTCAAAAGACTGTGTCATAGCCCGCCTCCTCACTAAGATACAAGTGTTTGTCTTTTCCTCGCTCAGAGTTGCTCTCAGATTGGTCCTGAACCACTTTTAAGATAAGACTCCTAGATAGAAATGTTTAAGCTAAATTAGGAGCGCTCTCAAAGGATTCTTATTATCTTTAATAATACGGGGCCTGATCCATACATTTTCATATTTTAATAAAAATATAATATTCATAAAATATCATATTTTAATAAATAAATATTTAATAATTGTTTCAGGAATAAAAATACATGTTATTAAATATTTGATTAATATAAAAAAAATGGTATAATAAATTCAATATTTTAACCAAATAAATCATTAATTAAATATACTATATATATATATATAATATATATATATATAATTTTTTTTTTTTTTTAAGTAAATAAAAAGAAATAAGACAAGAACAGAATTTCTTTAATAAATAAACTATTCCAGTAGTTTCAGTAAAAAAAAAAAAAAAAAAAAAAAGTCGACGACTAAATCAGCAAAGATAGTATTTCATCGATACGATCTTCACTGTGGTCATCTCAGTCAACAACTTCCTCTTTTAAAGTGGGTCTTTAGGGAACGGTCAACTATTAACGGTTTAAAATGTACAATATTATATCACACCATATCTTACCAAACTCAAAACGGCTGTATTTCATAAGAACTTCCTAATGTCTGAAGCTACATGAAGCATTATTACATAATCATGTACTATAGCATGGAGAAAGAAGGCTTCATGCCAAGTCATGTTACAATCTAGAGAGCCTGTGCATAATCCTCAATAACAGGCCAGTTTCCTGCGAGGCAGACATGCTTCAAACACACACATCTGAGTGTATAATTGTGAATCAGTCAGCAGCTAGCAGCGAGCCAGTCATTCCCTTCAGCATTCCTGAAGTGGCACACACTGAACTCGCTGTGGAGAGAAACAGAAGAGACGTGAAGTTTGGGGATTTAAAGAGGCCACGTCTCAAACTTCTGTGGCATCAGCAGTCAAGGTTTCTTACAATACATCGTGGCCATTTATCTGCAACTATTACAATTGACCCTTTACAAAATCCCGTCCTCCTTAGTTACTGTTGCTATGTCCAACAAGCCACGCCCCTCTCACACACTAAGCTCTTTAATATGTCGTGACAGACCACTGTATAGCCTCAGTACAAGCGGAGCGTGAATCGATAGTCTTTTCAGATTTACTTAAAGCACAAAATAAACATGAACATCAGAACGGATTTTATTTCAACCGGGAAAGGTACCAGGGTTCAAAGTCCAAAGCGCGAGGAAATTCTGCGCTGAACTTACTCTCATTTGCTCATTTTTTTTTTTTTTTAAAGGCGTGTGACAATGTGTTACGTGTGACAAACATTCGTAATGAGATATATCTGCATGCTGTTGTCAACAAACAGAAGCACTGAGGTCTTCCTGCGTGTTTCCGCCATAATAAAAGCTCCATCAACATTCATAAATGTTAGTTTTGTAATTTTACTCTTGTTCTGTAAAATAAAATGACAATAAATGATATAAATAATTACCCTACAACAGCTGTATTAATACATTTACTATAACATTCACCAATGGTGTTAAAATTGGGATCTGTAATATTTTCTAATGTTTTAAAAGAAGTCTCTTCTGCTCAGCAAGGCTTCATTTATTTGTACAGAAAAAAATACAAGCATGATTCAAGAAGGGGGTCTCAAAAATGGGCAATTTTTTTTATTTTACTAACTTATTAATTTTGAGTTAAATTGTGCTTTGTTGGTATAATGTCTGATAGGATGTTAAGTAATTATTATATATTTTTTTTGTAAAGCAGGACAAAAGATTAAAAAGCAGATTTTGGCTATTTAATGTATGCAATAGTGAAAAAAATGGCAAAATAGGCCTACATGGGGGAGAACATTTTGGAAAACACATGTTCAGTATTCGGCCTTCAGTGTTTCGTTTTGTTCGGCCAAGAATTTTCATTTCGGTGCATCCCTAAACAGAATGAGAGTCCAAACAACTGATAAAAACATTACAATAATACACAAGTAATCCACACCTCTCCAGTCCATCCATTCGCGTCTTGTGAAGTGAAAAGCTGCTTGTTTGTAAAAACAAATCCATCATTACAGGCGGGTATAATGCTGTTTCATGCATTCAGAGTGGTTTACACCGTTAAAGAGTTGGATTCTCATGCAAAGCATGGACAAAGTTTGTACGTATGACAGTATTTCTGTGATAAACATCTTACTTGCCCCCTTCAAGGCATTTTGAACTTCAAACTTACAAGTATAAAGAGTTCAAAGCAGCTCTAATCAAATACACGTGAGAACATTATTATGGATTACGGACTCATATTTTGGCCAGACGCAACCGTTAAAATGCCTTAATGATGGATGTGTTTCTTACAAACAACGTTTTGTCTTAAAGTGTTAACTGATGGACTGGAGTGGAGTACTTGTGATGTTTTTATCAGCTGTTTGGACTCTCATTCTGACGGCACCCATTCACTGCAGAGCATCCATTGCTGAGCAAGTGACGTAACCCTACATTTATCCAAATCTGTTCCTATGGAAAAACACATAATCATCTACAGCTTGGATGGCCTGAAGCACATTTTCAGCAAATTTCCATTTTTAGGTGAACTATTCCTTTAAACTGTGCTATTTTTCCACAGAAAGATAAACAATATAGTCAAAACCTAAATGGCACACATGGATTATTAAGCAATTTTACTGATATTTGTAATCGACTACTGAATTGTAGTATATAAACACTTGTATGTACTGATAAAAGTATAAAAAAATAAAAAATTGTTCAATGCAACAACAGTGCCAAAGGAATGAAGCACAGAAGTCATTCCTCCAGGCGTCCAATCGAAGTGAAGAATGAGTCACATCACGCTCCTCTTCAGTTCAATGCCTCAGGTGCAAAAACTGCCCTTTGCAAACAAGAGCCATTTATTACAGGAGAGCATTTACTGCATCACCTGATGACTTTACCCTCAAAGATCACGCGTGAAACCGCTGAAGAACAAAAACACACTGACTTTAAAACCCTCAAACTAATTGAATAAGAGCAGCGGTTGAAAGCGAATTACATTGGTGTGGTAAAAATAGATCGGAGGCAATTCCACAAAGACGCTCTTGTTCGAGGGTTTCTCGATAAACACGGAGGGCAAAAGAGCGAGAGAGACAGAGACGCACTTATAAAGATAGCATGGGTGCGAGTCAGTAGGGGGGGGGGGCGATATGACCAAAATATTATATGACGATATGACTAATTTTATATCACGATAACAATATATATATATATATCACGATATAGTGATTTTGTTTTTCTTTAAAAAAAATTATATTAAAATCTTTGATACCATATCATTTTCATAATCCTTGTCACCAATATATATCAAACTAATACAAGCCTAAAGAGAGAAACTCAACCTCACTGAAGATAAATAAACAGTCTGCGATTAAATAAGGATAAGAAACTAATTGCAAGTAATAGGACAAAAAACTACAATAAATAAGAAACGCTACATACATTGTGTAAATTAATTAGTCTTCACTGTGTTAATTATATCTATCGATCTATGATAGATATCATTAACACGTGTATTATGTATAGATTCTATACATATTATAATTATATCATTATCATTGTTATTTTTATTTATTCTCATTAAAGTTACAAAAGTGATTTAGTCGAGAGCAGTGAGAGATGTTCTAGTAGTGTGTTATGATTAATATGAATGAATATTGGAACGCTTCCCCTTTAAGAGCGAAGTCCGGATCTAATATAGCTAAGTTACTGTTACATATGCGTTTTCTCTTTCTGCCGTTTACTCTCTTAAGACCTAAATCGCTGTGTTTATGAGGATACTTCAAAGACGGGGATTCTGACGCATATAAGTGTGTTTATGTAATTGTTCAGAGTCGGCGAAAAAGAAAAGGCACGCTCCTCTCACACAGAAAGAGACGGCGCACGCATATAGCGCTGTTGTTTGAGTTTCAACGGCTTAAAATCGGTTGTTTTAAAACTGCAGTGCTTAAAAACACGTGTCCATACTACAGATGGAGTCCCTCATTTAGGAACGAGCTCCTGGTTGTGTCCTGGCTGCTTCTGTCTCCCCTTCACGCTCCGTGGTGGGCGGCGTATAAAGATCGACTTTTTATTTCGTCCATCCGATAATATCGTTATATCGCACAGCCCTACGAGTCAGCATCTCTCAGAGAGACAGACCTGTAGGAAACAGATGCTGTTGGTTTTCATTAGCATTAGCTGTGCTTTGGCATGTCTGCCTGTTGGCATAGAAATGATGCCAAAACCACAAGAGCCACGCAGAGCCGTCCGTGCACTTAGTGCTGCATACAAAACCTGCTTCACTCCAACAGACAGGGCTTTGATGCAAAACTATTACAAAAGCTAACATCTTAAAAGGTCAAAGCAAAATCTACTTTTCAATAGATATGATACATAATTGTATGCAGTCTTTGAATTACTACACTACCATTGAAATGCGTTTCTATAGAAATGAACACTTATTCAGCAAGGACACAATAAATTGATCAAAAGGTGACAGTAAATAAATATTTATATTTCTCATAAATGCTGTTCTTTTGAACTTTCTATTAAAATCAAGGAATCAATAAAGGGGTCATTCGATGCCCATTTTCCACAAGTTGATATGATTATTTAGTGTCTTAATGAAAAGTCTACAATATACTTTGATTAACTTCTCAATGTAGTGTAAAAAACACCTTTACCCTGTCAAGGGTTTAGCAAGCCATTCTAGTCCATGTTGCTTTAAATGCTAATGAGCTGGGCTGACTCCGCCCCTCTCTTCCGTGGAGTGACGAGCAGTACGGTTTACTTTAGCCGCGAAACTGGCTAACTAACATGATATCAGAAAAAGGCCATTTGCAAAGATTCATAAAAACAAACTACAGAACTACATTCTGACAGGAATCTCAGAACATCCTGATTTGAGAAGAGATTTTTTTTTAAGGGATTAAAAAAAAAAAACACACCGGGTGGATTTTTATAATTATAGGATGGATGTGTACACACACTTCCAACACACAGTTATGTTCAAACAACTTGTAAAGTGAATTTTGCATCCGATGACCCCTTTAAAAATGCATCAGTTTCCAGCATTGATAACAATAATAGATAATCAGCATATTAGAATGATATCTGAAGGATCATGTGACACTGATGACTGGAGTAATGATGCTGGAAATTCAGTTTTGCATTAAAAAAAAAAAAAAACATTTTAGAATATGTCCAAACAGAAAAAAAAAAAAAAAAAGCAATAATATTCCACAGTATTAGTCTTTACGGTATTTTTGATCAATAATGTCATTTAAGCAAAGCCGTTTCAAAAGCAGATCAAGTTATTTTTTGATAAAAGATAAGAGAAACATGACATTCTTTGAAAGTAACGTGACATACGATCAAGTTTGGTGACCCATACTCCGAATTTGTGCTTGCAATTAACCTATCCTTCGTGCACACACCACCGTGAACACACACACACACACCGTGAACACACACACACACACACACACACCGTGAACACACACACCGTGAACACACACACACACCGTGAACACACACACACCGTGAACACACACACACACCGTGAACACACACACACCGTGAACACACACACACCGTGAACACACACACACAGTGAGCACACACCCGGAGCAGTGGGCGGTTCATGCTGCGGCGTCCGGGAGCAGTTGGGGGTTCGGTGTCTTGCTCAAGGGCACCTCAGTCGTGGTATTGAGGCTGTACATTCACTCCCCCCACCGACAATCCCTGCCGGCCCGAGACTCGAACCCGCAACCTTTCAATTACGTGTCCGACTCTCTAACCATTAGGCCACGACTTCCCCTTTGCAAAGTGAATTAAGAAGGGAAAGGGACATTTTAAATTGATCCATCAATCTACTTATCGGCAAATTAAAAACATGTTTTGGAAAGATAACAACGTGCGAGTAACATTTGCAATGACTGATGTATCTATACTGTACAAGAGAAGAACAGAGGCACGGCGAAAGAGGAAAGCTGCTGATCTGGTGGAAAAACCCCTTTATTCAGTTTCCAAATGACACGATAAAGAACTGAATGATGATAACATTAACAATCCCACGGATGGGAAGACATGGCCTGCATCTCTCACAAAATGTCTGGACTAAAAAAACAATAGCTTCTTAAGGAAGTTGCACAAATGTCAAGGATATCATTTTGAAACGGTCAAAAAATAATTCAATTAGGAAGGGGTCGACTAATGTTTTGATAAACTAAATCTAAACAACTACGCTGAAATTGAAGACAAAAATACAAACAAAGTGAAGTCTTTAAAGCTACAAGCTACAAACCATGAGTGCAATACGACCCATGTAGGCCAAAATATCACCAAACGTAGAGTTTATCCACTCAAAGGCTGACAGAGACTTGGAAGCTCTTTGTGTTTATGAATAAGCTTGAGTCAGTAAGCAATACGACTGATTAAGCATGCTACATACTGACTTGTGCAATCGTATCTGTACACAAACAGCTGGAGAGATATTTACAGCTGTTACTCCACTGAAAGAGCGTTTCAAGCTCGCTGGCTTTCATGCTCCAGAAATACCCTTTAGCCTCTGTTTGCATGCATTTTAAATGAAGCCAGTAAACATTTATTTGCTCATTGCAGCTATAATTTTAGCATCCTGCTCGGGAGCGCCGAGGAGCAACAGAATAAGACATACAGGAGTCCAGCGGCCACAGGATGTCTGAAAATACACGAGGTTTGCCACATACACGGCAGCCTGCTGCGAGGAACTCGAATGAGCCGTGAGCCAGAGAGACAGAGACACCTCAATATTCAAGCTCTGAATGTGAAGATCTACACGTCACGTTCAGATGCTCCTCGTTAGACAGATCAATTAAAACGTGCAAAGACAGCCGGAGACTGCGTGAACGCATGTCTGGGGAAAGATGGCATCAGAATTTGTAAAACCTAATTAAAGGGTAAATAATAAAAGGTCACGACTTGGAAAAAAAGACTAACGGTGAATCCACTCGATGCTCTAACAGAGCTAAAGAAGAAACTATGCTGGGTTCAACCCCGTGGAAGAAGATATTGTACTTTACCAGGGTAAATCGAATCCAGCTCCGAGCATCAGATCATTGGGGATGTGTAATATGAGAGTACTTGAGAGCTGTCGAGGTCGACTGGCTTCGACCCAAACTGAATAATCAAGTGTTTCAAACTAGATCTAGCTTTCTACTCCATCTAAACTGAAATAAGCGGCCAAT
>QVTF01015454.1:0-10870 GCA_003573665.1 Oxygymnocypris stewartii
AGAGCCTAAAAGAGTGAGAGACTCTGGAGAGAGAGAGAGAGCCTAAAAGAGTGAGAGAATCTGGAGAGAGAGAGTGAGAGAGCCTAAAAGAGTGAGAGACTCTGGAGAGAGAGAGAGAGCCTAAAAGAGTGAGAGACTCTGGAAAGAGAGAGTGAGAGAACCTAAAAGAGTGAGATAATCTGGAGAGAGTGAGAGAGCCTAAAGAGTGAGATAATCTGGAGAGAGAGAGTGAGAGAACCTAAAAGAGTGAGATAATCTGGAGAGAGTGAGAGAGCCTAAAAGAGTGAGAGAATCTGGAGAGAGAGCCTAAAAGAGTGAGAGAATCTGGAGAGAGAGAGTGAGAGAGCCTAAAAGAGTGAGAGAATCTGGAGAGAGAGTGAGAGAGCCTAAAAGAGTGAGAGAATCTGGAGAGAGAGCCTAAAAGAGTGAGAGAATCTGGAGAGAGAGAGAGCCTAAAAGAGTGAGAGAATCTGGAGAGAGAGTGAGAGAGCCTAAAAGAGTGAGATAATCTGGAGAGAGAGAGCGAGAGAGACAGCCTAAAATAGTGAGAGAATCTGGAGAGGGCAACATCTCAGGAGTGAGATGCGTCCCCTGGAGGGGGGGGGGGGGGGGGGGGGAGAGAAACAGGCTTCAACAAACCTGTTCAACACTCTTCAAGCGCACAGCAGCTGAGAATTCATTTATTTTTGCCACAACAACACAAATTCAAAGGGGCACAAAAGCAAACGTGCGCGCCAGCAGAACGACTCAAGCGTCTGTAATATTTGTTCTTTGAGCATTAATGCGACGGGAATGTTGTTGAGCTGAAGGAGGGAAACCGGAGTGCAGGGAAATTCATCAGCTCTATGAAATATACAAACCACTCGTTCCTAACAGTCTGAGAAATAAATGTACACGTTATTATGATCATCATATTCATACACTCGCTCTAGTCTGAACTCTAAAGTCCGTGTTTAGTGGTGTTACACAGGCGTTCCCATTGGACCTGATGGGACCCATGAGTCAATGGCTGACTCTGATCAACCAGAGGGAAAACTAAGCATCTCCCCCAAATTAAATAAAAGGGTCATGGATGAAACAAAACAAAAGGAAACCTAGAGGAGCTGCAGCAGCCAGTGGGCAGAGACAGAGAGGTGTGTGTGTGTGTGTTTGCTGGATCCAGTGGTTGTGGTCAGAACCCTCCGCAGCCGGCAGCATCTGTCTCACTTCAGTAGATCTCTGATGGCCTCGTTCTCGGCCGCCTCGAACGCACGGAGACCATCCGGACCTTTCCGATCCTTATCAGCACCCTGGAACACACACACACACACACACACAGTTATTAAACACGCTGTCCTGCAGCAGAAACATAAACAAACACACACCACACTTGCATTTAAATACGGTGTTTGTGTGTGAGAGTGTGAGTGTGTGAGAGAGAGAGAGGTGTGTGAGTGTGTGTGTTGGAGCGTGAGTGTGTGTGTGTGTCCAAGCGCTGAGACGAGATTGAGACACACTTACACAACACTGCGGTGATTCAAGACCTAACTCTTACATACACACACTATTACACACAGCTCTAATACACACACACAACCACACAACACTACAGCAAAACATTTTATGTTAAAATATAAACATAAATGTCAAAAAATATTTTCCTGTGATTTTTCTCATAACAGTTGTGATTGCGACATAAAAAAACAAAAAAGGTTTTCTGCACTTCTTTGTTGGGCTGCACAATCTAGCTAAAAATGCTTGATTATATATTAATATGGCTTATTATTATTGCTTTTAATATTCCTACTAAATAAAATACATAACTGTTAGATCTTGGCATAGTTGTGTTCGTGTGTGTTGCTTTGTGTATGTGTGCAGGGATTGGCTCTTCATCAAGGACGCGACTGGTGGATCCTGAAGCGGGTGACTTTAAAAGGGCGGCGTTACCAGCACACGAGGAGCTCACTTTGGCGTTTGCTGTTGTGGCGTGAAGAGCTCCGGATTCCGGCTCTGTTAACAGATCACCAATGGCTTTGTGTTTATTATTTGTGACTAGTTCGATTCGTGATTTATTGTGTTTAATTCTCTGGGGCGTAGGAGAGGTCTGCTATTTATTTTGATCTATCTTTGCGATGTGTTTTCTGGTCTAGGGAGATAGGGAAGTACATTTGTATTTTCTTTTCTCTGTAACTAGGACATTTATATGTTTCTTTTATTTAGTTCTTATGTTTGTTATTTTGGCCTTGGGCCTCTCTGAAGCTAATGCTCCTTATCCAATCTTTTGTTCTTTCTTTAATAAATCACTTAAATGTATGTGTTGTAACTGGTGATCTGTTGGCTGCGGCTGGAATCCTATTGATATCCGTCGTTCGCGTCTCACCCTATTAATATGGGCCGTAACAATAACCAAAATAAATTAGAACTGTAAAGTAAATGAGTATTTAATAATAACAATAATAATACATTTATTTTACAGTAGAATCCTAAAATTTCAATACTACAATTTATTCTTAAATTACATTCTTTCATCGTCAAATGTAATATTTCTATGATTTTAGAAAAACAATTGCAATGATAACAAATATATATATATATTAGTGGTGGGCCGTTATCGGCGTTAACGTGCTGCGTTAACGCGAGACTCTTATCGGCGATAAAAAAAATATCGCCGTTAATCTATTCTCAAAGTTGGGTTGGGAGCTGGGTCTATACTACGCAAGCTATGATGACTTTCACCCTGATATTTTAGCGCGGATGTATACCTAGCCGAATTGCACTGTAGGGGGCGAGAACGAGTCTTCGAACTAGAGGCTCGCAGTCCGTGATGGACAGATTGTTAACGGCTGGTCTATGTGGTAATACAATCGGGCAGGACATCCAAACGCTCATCTATCATTCATCAACCTCAAATATGGCTTTTCATCTGAAAGATGTATGTAGTAGCAACTTTACATGGCCGCTCAATATGATGTTAACCTAGAGAAACGTGCGCTATTGAAGTGTTTGTGTGGAAGCGCGTTTGCTGCAGGACAGGCTCCGGTGCGCTCACTTGCTCTTAAAATCTCCGTCATTCTTGGTCATACAGATAAAAGTAGCCTAATGCATCTTTCGAATCTGTAAAGACTACGTTTATTTGTGTGCACTCAGAATAACAACGAAACGTTGCGCTTTTAAGCAAATAGGATGCGCTTTAGGTCTCATGTGAACTTGAGAATTCACTCCCGTGTCACCCTCTGCTTCGAACCTGTGTGTATGCCTAACGTTACTGTGAAATTACCACATCAAACGTGACGTGCTAACATGGATGCAGCTATGAAGCCGCCGGGTTTGCTTCAGGGAAAATTTATTTTTAAGAAGCTTCCCAATGGAAACTGTAAACAGTTCATCACGACCTCTTATGTAGGCCTACAGTTCAAAATTCATGTTTAACTGAATAAACAGTTAGTAAACACAAGTACATCTTATTGAACATAGTTTATTTTCATCACCAATTATCATAGTAGAACAGCTTTCTCAAGCAGTTTGTGATGCATTCTGGAAACAGGAGATGAGCCCCTGGTCTAATGCGCCACCTGGCTTGAGAAACCCGTTCTCAAAGACTTACTTTTAGTCATTATTTGGGTAGCACACATATTCTGAATGCCTTCGGCAGAATTCAAATGAGCCATTTTAATCTAGATTAATTCCAAAATTAATCTAGATTAATCTAGATTAAAAAAATTAATCTATGCCCACCCCTAATATATATAGTAAAAGTTAAATAATATTGTAAAAGTACCATGAAACCATAACAATTGAGTATTTAATCATCATCATCATCATAATTATTAAATTAATTTTATTTTACAATACAAATGCAAAATGTATTTATTATTCCTTCAATTAAATCACAGCCTTTCATAGAAAACATTAATTTTTCTCATAGCGGAGCTTGTTTGTAGAGCTGCACAATAATTTTGTGATTATATATCAATATGACTATATCGTCACCACTACTAACACTAGTGACAAATTACACAAAATATATTATAAATGTAAAATAAAAAAGGTATTTAATATTAATCATCATTTTATTTTGACAGTACAAAATGCTAATATTTATTATTAATTTAATGAAACTACAAGCTTTCGTAGTCAAAGCTGTGTTTTGTGATTCTTCCCGTAACAATAGTGATAAAGAGAGGAAGTGTGATGTGCTTGTTTGTCCAAACAAATGTGTAGTTATATATTTAACTATATTGTTATTATTAATTGCTAAATCAAATATTAATAATCATAAGGAATTTTACAGTACTGAAAAATAAAATATTAATTAATATTCATTTGATTAAATCACAGCCGTTCAAAGTCAGCAAGTCATATCATTTTTTTTCCTCGTGCAGTTTTTCATGAATCCACATTGAAGTAAAATCTGGAGCAGTTTAGAGGAAGAAAAGCGGCATTTCTTTGCATCGCTTGTGATTAGCTGTAAAAGCTCTACACAAACAGGTTTCTCCTGACAAAAATCTTATAACAAAATAAATTCAGTAGACCAGAAATATACATTTTACAGTCAAGCGAGCGCTAAAATATTGGCTTTCTTGTGCTTCTGCTCCCTTTAACAAATAACGCAGCTCAGTGAAATGGCCCCTAATTCTGCTGTTTCATCCAAAATAACCAGACTTCACACCATTAGTCAAACTTGTGCTAGATTTCACCAGACATTATTCAAGAAATAAAGAACAATTTACAGCATATTAGCCATCCACCTGACCGATAAGAGCTGATTACAGCGAATCTCATGCATAATCAACAGGAGACGGACCCACGGGGAACCTCAAACAATCGAGCGGCCCGCCGCCCTTTACAGAAATATTATCCTCCGGGCGGATCGATGCAGCGTATTGATCGTCACTGAATTATTCCTCTTTACACACAGGTCAGAGTCGAAGGCTTCAGCCGCGAGCATTCAGAGCCCAAACCGAAGGCCATCAAACATCTGAAGAGCCATTGATTTCTTCATTCACTCGCCAGCGGGTGCCGAACACACAACACTTCATTCTTTAGTTTCGCCGCATAATAAACGCCTATTTAGCTTTGTTCCCTGCGCTGATGCATGCTGGGTAAAAACTCACGATACAAAACTCAATGCAAAACCATTTCAGCATAAATAAAAGTTTGTCGAATGTAGACTCGGAGGATCATAATTCAGAATTTCCTCCTCACAAATCATCTACTCAAATTAAACTGCAAACATTTTAAAACAACCATGAGTTCATAACCATATAATTTGCATATCAACACCTATTGGGCATTCAGCAGCTTGGGGAGTCGTGGCTCATTTAGTATGCGTAGAGGTTAACCAATCACAGAGCTCATTTACAGGTTGAGATTTTAAAGATACAGCAGTTTCATTTTAGGTTGGGATGCATGATATATCGGCCACCATATCGGTATCGGCCGATAAGATAATTTGGCCGATATCTTAAAGCCGATTTTTTTTTAAATTATTTCCTTCAGAGACACTTCAGATGTTTGCCATGATGGTTTTGAAATGCTTGAAATATGATTGGAATCAATAAGGACAACCCACTTAAGTCTGTCTGGCAAGTCTGTCATAATAACTACATAAAATTAAAATGTGAATATTACTGTAAATAATGTGGAATCTTTACGCGGGCCGTGTTTTGTGCGTGTGTTGAACGCGTCCTCAACAGAGCTACACCTGAGCGTTAAGTTCGCTTATGCATTTTCAGCTTTTTGTGCAATTCTACGTTGTAATTGTATGTATATCTGCTTTATCTCGTCTATAATGCGTTTGGTTAAGTTAATAGAGCTCAGCTCAGCACACGCAGCTCAAATAGCAGCGCACAACATTAATAACTATGATTAGGAATGGCGTGTATTTAACATTCTAATGAGAGCATTATTATAATAAAACATTGTGAATTATTTGGGTTTATTTGCCGTGTTTCAGCTCATTGTTACAGGAAGAGCCAAGAGCGCATCCATGCATAACTTAGTTCAAGATAGCTTCTGCATTTCCATCTTTTTGAGCATATATAATTAGCAATATTATGTTTATGTTCTATATCTGATTCTCATATAGCCTAATTAACCCGCAAACAAGCGCTTCAGTTTACCGGTGTTCATTAAGCTCTTCAGCTACAGCGCACGCAGCTCCAACAACAATGCAGCTATTTAAAACAGTGGTATTAATTTGTTACTTTATCAAAATTATTGATGCATTATTAATAAGAACCACCACTTTTATTTTTCTCTTATTATTTTCATCAAAAATATGGTTTAGTAAATAAAATCCTTTATATTATTGTCTGTGCAGAGGCTATTCCATTGAATTGATCCATAGCGCACGCATTTTGATTCTTTACATGCAAGTAATATTACTGTAATCAAAAATATGGTTTCGTAGTTAAAATAATTTGTATTATTGTTTGCAGAGGCTATTCCATTTAATTGATCCACCGCATGCATTTTGATACTTTACACACGCAAGTAATGATGTCCAATGACTTGTTTGCATTATGCATTGGGACGTGCCTTTTAATGATGGGACCTTTTTTGTAATCAGGCTCTCAAAATGTAGATAAAAAAAAATTGATTTAGATTTATCTTCCAACATATCAGTTATTGGCTTTCAAATATTAAGATCAGTTATCAGTATCGGCCAAAAGTTTCATATCGGTAGGGATGATCATAAAAACCTAAATTAACTATTCAATTCTGACTTAACATGTCATGAATTATTAACATTTTAAATGAGATATTTAAAGCTAATTTTCTCTAAAAACTACAACTAAATGAACTTCAAGGGTCTCAACAGAATAAAACATTAACTTTTTATTGATATATAATATAGATATATATATAAACTGATAACGGATCCTTTAAAACATTTTTTTTTCTGATTTAGTTAAGTTATTAAAATTTAAACTAGAAATTGAAAAGACATTTTATGACTAATTTCACCCCAAAATTCCAAAACTTAATTATTAACAGGTTATTACCAGAATAAAACATTTATGTGTTTTTTTTAAAGGTGTCTACATTGTTTTTGTATCACTTGTATTTCAGTTTATCTTCGTTTTAGATATTTAAGTACCTCAATTTGCATATCAATATCTATTGATATTCAGGAACTTGATGGTTTGTTGCTAAGTTTATATGCAAAGAGATTAGCCATTCACATTTACATGTAGAGATCTTACAGATACAGCAGTAAAAACAGGCTGTTTTATTTTAGGAATCGTAAAAAAAACTAAATTACGACTTGGCAAATGTACTTCAGAGGAAAATAAAATGCAAGAAATGTGTAGAATTAAAGAATAAAATGAATGGCATGATTCTGCTGGTGGTAGTTGTGGAAGTTGTACTTCCTATTCAAAGCATCTGATAACTAAAAAAAGAGGAAGTGCTTCTCTATCACTCCTTCTGTGTCAGTCGTGTGGCTCTTCCTCTCACCTGCCATGTTTATGAGCATCAGGGAAAGTGAAGACGGTGAGTACAAAAACACATCAACAGATGGCGAGAAAAAAAACAGATTATTGGATTTGATCCTTACCATTTCCAGATTTGTTTCTTAGTTTTTAATGCCAATCCAGCCTTAGACTTTCATGCGGAAAATCATTGTTAAAATGTAAAATATAAACTATATTAGATATTTAAGACTCTTTTTCCTAGAAATTACAAAACGTTTGCCTTTTTTGGGTATCAATTAACTTTAATGGTTTCAGTTTATTTAATTGGAGTTATTTTAGTTCATCAAATTAAACCCAGAAATGTTGCCTTTCGCAATGAGCTGAAATTAAATTAGATTTATTTCATAACTATGGTTTATAAACTAAATATGGTTTTAGGCAGTGTTCATTTCGTCAACGAAGACGACAATAACAAATATTCGTCAACGAACCTTTTTTCTATGACTAAGACTAGACGTTGACGAGCTAAAATGATTATCTGATGATACGAAATGTATGCTGCACCTTCAGTAACAAGACGAGACGGGACTAAACTGTTATTTGAGGACTACCGGACATTCATAAATAATACATCCTATTGGCTAAATTAACTGTCTTGTCTTTCAAAATGTGCGTTCCTGTCATTGCATTGCAATCACATGAGGGTCGTTTGTATATCTAGTCTGAGTATGGCAGCCGCAGTGGACAGATAGTCTACCAAAACGCGAACTAGTGATCTGAAACAATGGCCTCAGCAGTCAGCACCCGAAGGGTCAGGGACTAGGTGACCAAACGTCCCGTTTTTCCCGGGAGTCAGTATTCGTTGTCGATTCATTTCAAGTTAGTTAATCCGGGATATGCGCTGATAGAGGTGTTTTCTCGCGCACGCTCCACTTCTTCAGTCTCATACTTCGCGTGATCATTTCTCAGTGCTCAAATACACACACAGCAGTTCAAATGTTTTTCGTGTAGAGTCTCTCACATTAATACAGTCGGTTATGGCTTAAGTGAGCGTAAACAGGTGAGTGAAACTGAATGTGTGTCAGCATTACATGCATGCCTTCCGTCTTAAAGGGACAGCATTCATAAATAAATACCTTTCTGTGTCATCAATGTTAACCAACAAAAGATGTTAAATAAATGTACACTTGTTAAGTAAACCTACATTATCCGATTTTTTATTTTTATTTGTATCTCTACCAAAAAAAGAAAATTTATTTTCAGTTTTTCCAAATTCAATCCTTGATTCAAATTTCTCATAAGCTTAATTGATTTGGTCTAAAGAGAGAAGAATAATGACTATTTTTTTGAAGACTACATATAAAATAGCCACAAAAATAAATGTTGTTAACTGCAGTTTGACTAAAAGTAATGACTAAAAGTTGACAAAAATGCAATGACTTTTCCTTGACTAAAACTATGAAATATTCAAATAACTAAAATGTGACTAAGACTATTAAGCATTTTCGTCTCAAGATAATGACTGAGACTAAATCAAAAATGCCTGCCAAAATTAACACTGGTTTTAGGTAATAATACCCTGGGACAAATAAACCCACTAGACAGGAGTTGTTCAGGTAAAGTGTTCATATGTTATTTGTTTATTGAGGAGCCACTGAGACGTTTTTCAGATTCACTTTTCAGACTGATCTTGGGTGTGACTTACATCATGCTGTGAACCGAACGCCCACAATCCTGAGAGGACAATTCAACAGAAAACAGATACGGACAATCCAGAAAAAAAAGCTTGTCCACAGTCAAACACATTAATGGTAATTCAAACTGGAAAACATGGAAGTTAACAATCGCGGATAATTTTTAAAATCAATATTATTAAATTTTCTACTAGAGATGTTCCGATACCCTTTTACCCTTCCCGATACCGATACCTAGGCTCAGAGTATCGGCCGATACCGAGTACTGATGCGATACCCGAGTGTGTGTCTGGTTATACAGCTTTATGTACAACTAGCATGTATGAATTGATTTAATTATTTTATGATGTGCTTCACCATATATACACACACACACACACACACATGCATATATACACACACACACACGCGCATACACACACGCATACACACACACACATATATATACATACAAGAGAGAGAGAGAGAGAGAGAAAAACCAACAAAAAAATTATAACGTTTGAAAAATGGCAGCTTTTTAAATATCTAAAAGTACATTCTTAACAAACAGTCCAGCAATATAAATATATTATTATAATCAAGTATTATTTAATGATAGAACTTTAGTAATTAGAATTAAAACTTGGCATGTATGAATGCACATTAGTCATTTTAACTGAACTTAAAGTTCAGTTGTGGTGCTGCATTTTTGGTCATTCAGTATTTCTGTAAAAAATGGGAGGGGGGGGGGGGACTATCAATAATACTGATAAGATAATAACCATAATATGAATTCAACTAAGAATAATATAAAATGCACTAAGGATTAACAAGCTGCTGGATTCATGAATATTAATCACGTTGTCTGCATTCGCTCGAACTGATTTGCTGAAATCAAAAAAGGGCGAGCGTCAGCCAATGAGATTGTCGTTTGCGCATTAGCTCCGCCCACTACTGGAGAAGCTGGCAGTTCTTAAAAGCTGAAGAATTCCAAACGAACTCTGTTATTTTTTGACAGGAAAATACAACAAAGGATATTGTTTACATACCATACAGAACTGATGCGCTACATGTCAGACTCTCTCTCGCTCTGCGTGTGTGGGAAAAAAGCAAAGCGACGACGAGTCGTGTGCCTCAAACTAGAGCTTACAGTACGTCAAATACAGGTGCGCTGCGCATCCATTTAGATGAACTGAAAAATAGCACAGATCTCTTGACAGAGAGAGAAACTCTGATGCGGTCAGAGTTGACGAAATTATATCGGTGCTAAACTTACACACGGCCTCCAACTCACACACTGGCGAGTAATATCTGAGCACTTATTAGCCAGTGGCTAATATTAGACCTCATTTAGCCGCCCAGGGTGAAGATTTTGTCGCATATGTGAGTTATTTACTGGCAATGTGCCAGCACGTTTGTATTTCTTTCTTCCTATAAATATATAGGTCTCGTGTAAGAACATGGTATCGGATCGGAACGTGGGTTCAAGTACTCACTGATGCCAGAATTAATTTTTCTTGTGGTATCGGAGGAATTTCCGATACTAGTATCGGTATCGGAAAACCCTACTTACTACTTAATGTAAAACAGTGTTGAAATGAGCAATAACAACTTAACCATTAGAATATTTTATAATTATAAAAAAATATATACATAAAAATAGCTAAGCTTAATCACTATTGATGCTTTAATTTTCATTTTATAATGATTTTTGTCACATTAAATATATAAATAATGTACAAGTAATGGATAAAAAGGGATATAAATAAATTAAAAGCAATGTAATAATACTATACTACT
>QVTF01015455.1:0-10869 GCA_003573665.1 Oxygymnocypris stewartii
TGCTACTAAGATACAAAATATAAGTGAATTATCTAAAACAAAGTAAATATATTAGGGAAAGGAGAAAGAGAGGAGAGAATTTGAATTTTGAAAAAACTTTATTACAATTTAATCAAGTGACAATCAAACAATGATTAAAATATTAAAAAACATCACAAGGAGAACACCAGATTTCCTTCAAAAATAGTGCACACTGCACCTTGACTGCACCAAATCATTTCAAAAGTTAACAGATCTTCCATAGCTTTATAAAACTTGAATCAATCAACACTCTTGATTTACTAAAGTTAAAAAACAGTCAACAACACTTTGACAAGACTTTTCCCAATTTTGTTTTTCCTACTGATATAAATTGCAAACTTAGCTTCACCCAAGATGAAATTCAGTAGTTGGGATGTGAACCTCATGTCACCTCTGTATTTAAACCCCAAAATAAATGTCTCTGCAGAAAATAGCTCATCAAAACAATTGAAAAGACCATTTAAAACCACAAATAAAGGTTCCAACCTAAAACACTGCAAAAAACATGAAACACTGTTTCTTTTTGGAGCAAAAAGGGCATGTAGAGCGAACTTCTGGGTTTAAAATAGAAATAAAAGAGTTCACAGCAATAATACCATGAAGCACTCGCCCTGTAAGTCCCCTAACCTTTTGGATAAAGGCGGCTTGTACAAGGATCTCCACTCAGGTTTTACAGTTTCATCTAAGCCAAAAAAAGATCTCCATGGTGTATCAACTTTGTTTTCAAGTTTTTTCTTATTAAAAGCTATGACACAAGCACTATACAAAGTTTTACTCTTAGCTGACAATAAATCGAACCATGAAGATTCCCAAGGTTTTAAGAAAAGACCTGTACACCCCTCTAAATTAGGTATCATCTTTAAACAAGGAAATAAGTCCTGTGCATTGGGGATACTTTCCCCAGAATGATAGCCCTCCAACATTTGATCTCTTCAGCTGTAAGTGCTGTTTTTAATTTACACAAAAAGATGGAAACAATACGAACAGATTTAATGCCCAAGTGCTGGGATGTTACCTCAGCATTCTCCAAATTTGGCCCAGCCAAAGTAAGCATTTGTCCCAAAGTTGTAATTCCAGATTTTGAAGTGCAGAACTGAGTCCATGTAGTTGCAACTATCAGATACATCCAGACGGGCTCCAAGTATCAAAGGCTCCTCCAGCAGCCAATAGAGTGAATATGAACTTTCAACCTTTTGAAACGAAACAAACTCCACATTTTAAACAGATTCCTATAGAAAGATGACATCTTAGACAAGTCCATTTTTAAAGGGTCCAGCAGAAAAAGATGTTTATCCAACCCAGAGCCCATAATTCTGCAGCAGAGTGCAGGCAACGGCTCTCCAACTGAAATCCGAAGCACCATCAAAAAGTCTTTGTAAAAACTGTAACCGAAAGGCAGCAGTTCTACTTTGTAAGTGTATTAGTCCTTGTCCTCCTTCATCCTTAGGCAGATATAAAACGCTCTGTTGCACCCAGTGCAAATTGTCCCAGAAAAAATCCACAAGAATAGCTTGAATTTGAGCCAGCAGATGAATTGGAGGGTCCACACAGGCCAGCCTATGCCATAATGAGGATGCCACCAAATTATTAACAACAAGAACACGTCCCCTATATGACATATTGGGAATCAACCATCTCCATTTTTCAAGGCGAGCCTTTATTTTTTCAAGAACCCCTTCCCAGTTTTTCTGCTGGGTCAGACCATCACCTAAATACACTCCTAAATATTTTATACCCCTTTTTCCCCAAAACAACCCATTGGGAAGATTCGGTTTACCACCGGTCCACTGACCAACTAGTAATGTTTCACATTTTGTCCAGTTAATTTTGGCAGAAGACACAGACGTAAAATCTTCAATCAGTTTAAGCAAAACCTGTATCATTTTGCCCACTGATAACAACCATGACATCATCAGCATAAGCTGACAGACGAATATTGCTTTTACAAATAGGTAAAGATAAACCATGTATATTTAATCTTAATTGATGCAACAAAGGTTCAATGGCCAAGGAATATAACATTCCGGACAAGGAACACCCCTGTCTTATACCCCTATGAACCTGAAAGGGAGCACATAAGCCGCCATTTATCTTCAGCACACTCTCAACGCTACTATAGAGCACTTTTGTCATATCTATAAATTTTTGGCAAAAACCAAAAGCTGATAGAGTTCTCCACAATATGTGTGTTCAACTCGATCAAATGCTTTTCCTGGTCTAGTGAGATCAGACCAAAATCCAAATTGCACAAATTCGACACTTCCAAAATATCCGAATTAAAGAGATGTTTCAAAGATAGATCTACCCGGAACACAGTAGGTCTGGTCCGGATGGATGACAAGGTCCATTACTCCTGCCAATCTGTTGGCCAATGTTTTAGAAAACAACTTATAATCACTGCAGAGAAGTGAGACAGGACGCCAACATTTAATATCAGTGAGATCCCCCTTTTTTGGAATGAGAGTGATTATCGCTCTACGGCAACTCAACGGGAGCCTGCCCTCTGACAGACTGCCATTCAGTACCTGAAGCAAATCTACTCCCAAATCAGCCCAAAAAGACTTAAAAAATCAACTGGGAGACCATCAACTCCGGGAGCTCTCCCAGACTCCATGCATTGGAGTGCCTTATGCAACTCTCCCAAACTCAGAGGGCTGGAGAGAGCAGCATTACCCTCCTCGGACATCTGGGGTAAGGCGTCAAAGAAAACATTTTCCTCCTTGCTCTCTAAATTAAGCTCACTTCTGTACAGGTTCTGATAAAAACAAGCAGCTCTTCTTCGTATATCTGCAGGGTTTAACAACAAACCCCCATCCTCAGAAGCAGTGCCTGAATAAGGCGTCTTTGGCCATTCTTTTTCTCAAGGCTGAAAAAATATTTAGATGGTGCATCCATTTGATCGATACTTTGAAATCTTGACCGGACCAGTGCCCCCTGTGCTTTATGTCCTAGTAGATCAGCTAACTGTGCTTTTTTCTTCAAACAGGTGTCTAGGTAAATGGTCTCCAGTAGAATCAGCTAGCTGCTGACAGTTCTTTATATCAATTTCGAGGCTCTTCAAAGATCGTCCTAACTCTCTAGTGACGTTGTGAGTGTACTGCTGACAGAATTGTTTAATCTGAATCTTGCCAAAATCCCACCACTGTTGTATTGACCGAAAAGTAGATTTTGTTTTTCTGTAATTCTCCCAAAAAGCCTTGAAGGAATCTTTAAAAAAGTATCACTCATAAAGAAGTGTTAAAATGCCAATATGCACTTTTAGGTTTAATAAGATTCAGAATAACATTACATTGTACCATAGCATGATCTGTGAAACTCATAGGAACAATTGAGCAACTATTAATAATATTAAGATGATGTCCAAAGGCATAACCTATCTAGTCTGGCAAATGATATCACATTGTCTCTTGTATGAACCCAGGTATATTGTCTTTCATCACCATTTAATTGTCTCCAAATATCACACAAATCATGCTTCTTAATTATGTGAGTTAAACGTTTTCTAGAAGGCATATGAGGTTCAATATGATTTCTGTCCAGAGCATGCTCCGTACAATTAAAATCACCAGCTAAAAATAAAAATTCCTCAGAAGAACTATTCTGCAGAGTACACACAGGGTGTCTAAAAATAGCATCCTTTCAATTACAGATGTTGGAACATAAACACACAAAAAAACTAAAGTAATTCTCGAACACAGCTCTCACTTTTAAGAGCCTGCCTTTAACAATTTCCTCAAAATCATAAGAAATTGGACTGAAATTTTTCGTGAACAAAATGGCAACTCCTGCACTTGTTGAAGTATTATGACTCAATATAGAGATGCCTTCAAACTCCCTTTCCCATTCATGGCATTTTGTCCATCACTGTGTGTTTCTTGCAAAAAAATGACATCAATATTTTTCTGCTTAATTATCTCCTTTAACAAGGCTCTTTTTCTAATGTCCCTGGCACCATTCACATTCAAAGTAGCCAGGCGTATTTCACTCATAAGAAAAAACAAAAGAAAACAGAAAGTCAATGGAAAAATGCCCCTTCGCTTTTCAAGCATCATCATTTAAAACTTTGCCTAAGTTCCTTACAATTTTCTTCAAACGATACACTTCTTTGTTAGTAAAGGAACCCTCGGCCATTAAGCTTCTTGTCTTTTCAACAAACTGTTTGACATCAGGGAAATAATCCCGAATATTAACACCTCTCTTATTTTTTGTCGCTCTAAGGAACAACTTTATTTCATCACTGTCATACCTACGAGCAGAAAAATCGCTCTGAGAGAGTGCTACACTAGAATCAGAATCACTGTCACTTTCTGTCTCATGATCCTCACTAAGTTGAGAATCATTTTGTAGGGGTGATTTTATTCCATGATACCTATACTTCTTTTTCCTTTTTTGAGGCACTTTAAATGCGTTCTGTCCAGCTTCTTCATCAACACAA
Organism: Oxygymnocypris stewartii; assembly: GCA_003573665.1. Lineage (NCBI taxonomy): Eukaryota > Metazoa > Chordata > Actinopteri > Cypriniformes > Cyprinidae > Oxygymnocypris > Oxygymnocypris stewartii. The sequence goes on from QVTF01015455.1 coordinate 4,457, forward strand.
TCCATCTCGCAAACGCTCCGCGGTACAGTCTGAACAATGTCTGCTAAAGTACCACATACTTGTCTTTCATCTTTCTTTCCTGTAAACTGCTCTTCATTAACTGAATTCCCATTGTTAACAACGATCTGTCTCATACCTGACGGTTCTTGAACCGCCTCTGTTGAGCTAATCTCAACCAAGCCGGCAGTATTCAGTTTACTAGCGGGAGATTCATTCCCCTCAGCCGGCTCCGCCTCAGCCGGCTCTCACCTGACAGCCTCAAATCCAGCCGCTCAGGTTCAACTGCGCTTGGAACGATATTGCCATCACTTTGCGCAATACCTTCCGCTTCTTTCAATTTATCAGGACAATTCTTGATTAGATGCCCCACTTTCCCGCATTAAAACACTTTGTTCTTGCGGTTGTGACAAAGATAACGTACTCAACTCCATCAACACGGAATTTAAGCGACAGGTCTAACTCGGCGTCATCTTGTACTACCATGTATGCAAAGCGCCTAAAGGAGACGATGTGTTTCAAAAGAGGAGATTCAGTACTTATCGGGATTTTTTTAATAGGTGACACCAGTTTTCCGTAACGAGACAGAGCCTGAATTAGAATATCATCACTCATAAACGGGGGAACATTCGATAAAGTTACTCTCTTAGATGGTAATGAAAGGGGAAGGACAGGAATAAACTCGCCGCCGACAGTAACTCCGTGCTCAACAACACGTTTGCTTTGTCAACACTGTCAAGAAAAATAACAGCTGCGCCATTTACTCTAGATGCAGATAAAATAGACTCAAGCCCCACAACCTCACCAATAGCCAAGCAACATTGCTCAACATTCGCCGTGGACGCCACTTTAACAGCGTGACGCCGCGTAAGCGAGCTCAAATTCACACTTTGGGCCGACATATCTCCCTGAAAAATCAGGCAGTATGCGGCCCAAAGTAAAGCAGAAACAACAGCACCAAGAACCCACCACTAAAGAAAGCACAAGCATGAAAGACCAAACGAAAAAGAAAAAAGATCACTCACACAGAGCCGCCCGCACTCACACCACTCCGTTCACTCACCCTCAGCAAACACACCGGAAGTGAGAAAGAGAGAGTGGCAATAGGATAAGGCAACATAGCCAAGAGCAATCGGTACAAGGAAGTCTATTGTCAAGAATACAATACTAATGTTGACAGTGCTGAGTTGTCAGTAACCATTTTTTAAGATGAGAGTGAAAAGAGCCGAAAGTGTGTAATCGTCTAATTGTTGATGGGATGGAGTTCCATTCCCTAGCAGCTTTGACTGAAAATACAGACTGACTGAAGTTACTTCAATATATACATAAATAATATAAGAATAATACAGTCCTCTCTTTCCCCACCCCTTGTAGATCGGTGAGCAGTTCTAATATTCACAAACTGTTTTAGTGGTGAAGTCAAGCTATGCATCGTCTTAAACAGCAGACAAATATGTACATATTTGATCAGGTTATCCCAGCTTAGCAAATTGTATTTTTTTAATATTGCACAATGATGAAACTGAACTGATTTCTTATCAAGAGTTTTTAGTGATTGTTTATATAAAGACTCTAGTGGTTTCAGAGTAGTAATACTAGCTTGCGACCAAGTAGTTAAACAGTAAGTAATATGAGAAATAATCATGGAATGCACATACATCAAAGCGACCTCAGATGACATATAATCATGAATAAATCTAAAATTTGATAATCTAAATCTGACCCAGTTACAGAACTTTTTAACCTGTGCCTTAAATGATAGTTTGGAATCAATCAAAACACTGAGGTACTTATATTCGGAGACAACTTGTAATTTTTCCCCTGATACAAATACATCTGGCACTACACTTAAACTTTTAGTTTTGTAATGAACATACACACTGTTTTAGAGATGTTCAACTGTAAGCAGCATTGTTCTAGCCATGCTGTAACATCAACCAATGATTCTGTAAGTTCATTTGCAACTTGTGACACATTAATTCCATGTATATAAATGACAGTGTCATCTGCATTCATTTGAATGCTAGTGTTAGGAAAGATAAATGGAAGATCGTTGATGTACAATGTAAAAAGTGAAGGACCCAGAATAGATCCTTGTGGAAAACCAGTGGATATACTTAGGGGAGCTGACTTATAATTCTGTATACGAACAAACTGTGTGCGACCTGACAAGTATGATTCAATCCATCTTAAAGTATGTGGAGAGAAATTAAGATTGAATTTTGATTAAAAATGATTTACAGGTGCAGAGTTTTGATTTATAAAGTCTAGTTTTCTCACAATTGCTGTGCATGATATTATGTTCATCATGTTCAATTCGAAAACTTCATGCTTTTAAACATTGTCGTCACATTCATATGCATGAGTTTTCTAATTCAGTAGGTTTGCTCAGTAGTTTACGTGATACGGTGTTGCACTTGAGAGAGGAAGAGCTCTGGTACGAACCCTGTGAAACTACGGTTTGACAAAACAGCTCAAATCCACATGAGGAAGTTAAAATAGCATGGCTGCATGAACAAATTAGTTTTTATATCAGTTTTGCATTTGCATTGTTAATTGGGTTGGGTTTGGTGTAGGGGACATTTCTAGCATGATAGAGCATTACGAAATGTGCAGTAAGGTATGTAATAACGGTGTTGCAGAAATTTATTTATAGGCACGTATTTCCAGTGAGCCTGGGTTATCAAAAAAGAGAGAGATTGTTTTATTAAAAAAAAAAAAATGTAAGTTTGTACGGTTTATTTTTATAATTGAATTTCTCCATGAACAACTCACAGTGTCTTCAGATGAGTGTGTGCATGTGTAATATATTTATATATTTACACCTAAATAAATCTCACAGGATTTATGTTTGTCTGAAGCTAGCTGCTATAGTAAGTGAGCCACTGAGCTCAGCTTAGCATCCATTGACTTCACCAACACTTGTTGTCCATTTGCATTGGCAGCCTGAAGAAATATGGCCTCTTAATTGGTGAATCATGACACGTTGTAGTAGCTGTGATTGCCACCAAAGTGAAACAGTGAGATTATTAGCCATCCTGCAATGAAATTTATTATGATCTACAGGGCTCTGTGTGTGAAGAGACCATTCAACCTCAGTGGGGAAGCAACAACACCGCTCGTATTAGTCATACTTCACTAGCTGTCAACAGCCACAAAGGCAACTCATGATTAAAAATGAACATGCGCTTGTTCAGGACGATCTCGTGTTTGGTGTCACGAGCGAAATTTTGGGTTATTTGTGCACTTTATTGATGGAGCAGTTTTGAGGAAAGACGCACGTTTGAAATGTCTGTTCATTTTTGTATTGCGGAGAGAAAAGAGACAGGCAGAGATGATAACAGCAAATAAATTAGCGAGTGAACCGAATTCTCCGTTTCATAATTCTGTGGAAAATATGGTGAATGAAACCCCCATTACAGAGGAAATTGAAGCCCTTTGTTCATAAGCATTCACTTCTTCGGATATTTCCCTGGTTGAAGTCGGAGATTTGCTGGGCCGGAGTTACCCAGATGAGACAAACAGGAATTAAAATGCCATATGCTTGGAAACACTACCTCTGCGCTGCTCAAATGCCTCTGCAATTTCTATCAGTTTAAAGAGGGAAATCTTCAGAGCACCTCAACCATTTATTTATATATTTTCATCCTGCTCATTTGTTTATTTGTTCCGTCTCACTCTCTGTCATGTTCATCAGTTTTGCAGAGACAGCGCGGCATCGTTTTAGAAACGTGATGCCATTTGGCCATTCTGTTAGTTGTAAAAATGCACAAAAATGCCTATGTTTTGACAAAAAATTCATCTCCATCAATGGTCCTGAGAGAGTCAGCCCCTCACAATGAGTTCATACCGACGGGTTTCAGCGGGGTTAGATGGCTTGGAGCCTGGGAGCCCCTTCTTTGATTTGGAAAGCCGATGAGATGTTTCTTATTTGGAAACCCGGCTCAATCTCAATCTAGCGGTGCATTAGAGGTGCTGTTCCCCTATGCCCCACCTAGCTCAGTTAATTGTGTTTTCAACCCGCTGTCGGAGGCTAATTTAACTATAGATTGAAATGAAACAGCCCTGGCCTCACATTTTCTGGCAATCAAGACTCCAATTTGACTGTGTTTTCTCAGCAGACATTAATGATTCCAAAGCTAATACTCATTGTTTGAGGTGACATAGCAGCCCTGGCATTTACTTAACCTTTTGTCTTATGTACAAGTCTGAGTCAATGCAGAATCTACTCTTAATTAATATCTTTTCTTCTCTCTGCCAACATTCATTTCTTGAATATTCAGGGACAGTCAAAGTAGACAAAGGCATATAATTCAAAGATAAAGAACGCCAAGAAAATTATATTTAATCCCCCCAAAAGGATAAACTTGTTTCTTTTTCATATATATAATATATATATTAGACTTGTCAGGTGTAATTAACATTCGCAGCAGCTTCTTAGATACTGTAAAATAACACTAACAAAGAACAGCTCGGGTCACCTTGAACCTTAAACTGTTGTTCTGAACCGGGTCACCAAACCAAATTACAATTTTCTGTAATTAATGTTTTTCCTTTCACCCACTAAGTCATTGAGATTCATCAACTGTTGTTATTGTAAACAAAATCTAAGACTATTACAAGTGTTTTTGTTAATTGAAATAAAGCTGAAATAAAATATACATAGAAAAGTAGAACTGAAAGAAGTACTAAAATTACTACTAAAACTGGAAGAAAAAAAGCTATATATACAGTAAATAAATAACTAATAAAATGACTATATATATGAAAAGTTCAGATACAAAAGCCTCTATGTGCCATCTGAGATATTAATCTAAAATGAGCATTTTTATCAGGCTCCTATGTTTAGGTTTAAGCTTCAATGTGTATGTCCTTTTCAATGCAATTTAAGTATAATAACTTAACATAAATATAGGAGCCTGACAAAAATGATAATTTTAGAAGAAAATTTCAGATGGCATTTAGAAGCTTTTGTTTAACCAGTTCGCTGGACCACATACTGTTACTGAAAATGTTCTAATTTCTAAAGGATTGCTATTGGAATCACATTCAGAATGGTTTTGTCTGCATCCTACTGATGATAACGCAATACGATGTCTGCCAGTGATGTAAAAACATAGACAAAACAAAGATGAAAACACTGACAGCGTAGCAGCATCTCTGATTGACATTACATTATTTTATTCTCGTTCCCTTTTGCAAAGGTCTTGTTTATACAAACCTGATATTTCCTTTCATTAGAACCATTTTTGTGACAATAAAACAAATATCCTGTGTTCACCCATTCTCTCTCTTTCTCTACTCCACTATTCACCTTCTCCTTCCAGATAGGCCCCTTTGTGTACATTATCCAACATACACACGGCGTGCAAGTTGCACGGGTGTTTGAAAAGTGTGACAGAAATTATTTATTATTCTGTGATATTCAGAACAAATAAGGTTATGAGGCAGCAAAGCAAGCACAGGGCCTTGAGCTCAGAGGCTATTTGATTTGTAACAGGCCTGTTTTATGTCTCTCTTTCTCTCTCTCCCTCTCTCTCTCTTTGTCTTTTGCTATTCCTCTCCATGAAGGCTCCCAGCTGAACTTGGCTGAGGTCAGTGTCCGGTCAAATGGAGTCGGGCCTGTGCGTCTGTGGGGGTGCAGATGAAGTGGTCAGCGGTGTGACAGTTAGCGGGGATTCTGACAGCCCCAGCTCCAGTGTGGATTAGAGGTGAGGAGAGCAGACAGAGAGAGAGGGAGATGTGGTGTGTGTGTGTGTGTGTGTGTGTGTGTGTGTGTGTGTGTGTCTCTGTGTCTGTGTGTGTGTGTGTGTGTGTGTGTAGCGCTCTGAAGCATGGAACTAACATGGACTAACAGAAGGACTAGCCTTGTAGTGAAGGGAAGTCTGACTCACTTCTGTGAATCTTTCTCACTGCTTGTTTCAATTAACCAGTAAAAAAAAGAAAATAGAAAAAAGATGCTGTTACATCTGTATATCACCACATGGTCCCTGGCATCCTGGCGTGGCATTTTACATTCTCAAAAAATGTCCTAAAAACCCATATGTAGACACATATTGCAATTAATTGTTTAATTTAATTTTTAATGAAATGAACAATACTAAAATTAATTTACATCCACTGCAATTATTTTATTTTAGTAAATATCAATATATTAAGACATAATAACACCTTTTTTGGGGAATAAACAATGAAGTCTTTGTGTCAAGCACTGAAGTCATTAAAGGAATAGTTTACGCATTAAAGAAAAATGTTCTCACCCTCAGGCCATCCAAGATGTAGATGAGTTAGCTTTTTGATCGGAACAAATTTAGCATTATTACTTGCTCATCTTTTGCAGTGAATGTGTGCCTTCAGAAAGAGAGTTTAAATAGCTGATAAATCAACCCAGGCTCATGAAAATACATACCTCTACA
>QVTF01015456.1:0-2500 GCA_003573665.1 Oxygymnocypris stewartii
AAAACAAAACGGCTCCTTACTGATTGATTTACTGTCTCAGCAGTGGTTGTTCTCCATTGGGAAATTAAATCACATTTAATGATTAAGAACTAGATAACATACAGTTCCCTATATACTACAACTTTGCAATATTATTTTCTTTTCTTTTTTGGTGCTATTTCAGGGAAGTATTTTCTCAGAAATGGCTTAATTACTTAGTATCAGCTCTTTTGTTAATGATTCTGGAAGCACCCCTGAACACACACACACACACATATATACTGTATGTTTTTTTGTCTATTTCTATTTATCCAAAAAGAAACACAGTAACACTTACGTATATATATACAAATGAAACCGTTGTGTAATGTTTTTGAAAACAAAAACAATTTGTCTTTGAAAAACATTCAAAATATAATAAAAAACAACAGCAGGACAGTAACATTGACAAGACCAACAAGAAATAATCTTAAAATCATCACATCTTCCATTCGTTTAACCCTTTCATCAAGATGAATTCTCTTGCACATACATTTATAACACCACATGTGCGTACGTTTGCAGCATTATGAATTAGGATGGAATATTGCACATTTTGCATATATATGAAGGAGCGTTTTTAGAGGTTTTTTGGAGCATCATATTAAAAATCTAACACTAACACATCACAAACAGTGTACAACGCAACCAAAGGAAAATATTTCCATCAAATGTTCTTTTTTTGCTCCTCGTGTACAGTTTTTGGATCGCAAGTCTTTGCTCTGAGGTGGGCGATATTTGGCACCATGTTATAATGGGCATAACACAGTATGCATATGATTAAACAAACAAACAATGATGATGACCATGTGCAAAATAAAATAAATGATCGTGGAGAGACTGTATTATCAAAGCTCAAATAATCAATTTGCCAGATCGTCAATTTTGATTCAATAGTTTCGCAATTAAACTAAATTATTTCAGACCAAAGACAAATACAAATAAAGTATACACACATGTGTGATACATTGGATTTTTAACCCCTATTGGCAGAGTAGTGATTGCATATGTACATTATTCTTACATTAATAACTGCTGTTTTCTACAGCCCAGAATTGCATGTTTTCACAGTTATATTCATCTTAATTCAGAGTTTGAGGGAACAAAATATGAGTGTATTCGAAATGAAAATGCATTTATTTATCTGCCTTGAGCGTCAAAATCATATGTTTAACATGTTGTCTGACCCGCTCATTAACATACGTACAGTTGTTAACCTGCCAAAGTCCAGTTCATAACTAACATCAGTCCTTGTTATTGCTATGAACGTGAGTGTGAGGCTGTCCTGCCTTTCTCTCCTCCTTTCCTGAGTCGTTCTGTCACTCTTTACGCTTTTTCTGCTACAAAATGGAGGGAATGGGTGAGCGGCAGCGACGGAGGGGTCCCGGGGCCTCGTAAGGGTCAAAGGGCGTGCTGGTGATGGGGGTCAAACGCATTCCTGATATGTTGTTCAGGCTGCGAGATTTCTCGTAACCGGTGGCTGGCAGATCGTTTTACCAAGTTTAATCGACAGGTTAAATGAATTATAAGATGTGTGTTTTTAGATTAAACCGCATGGACGATGGGTTGGGCGTTACATGTTCGGTTAATATATTGATGTGGCAGACGGAAAATGATTTATGGATAAAGGAACAAAACGAATGCAAACGTGAAAAACGTAACAATAAGTATAAAGTGACACAAATGTGAAATTAAAAGTGAAGAGACACGTAAAAGACAGACGGACAGAAGACAAAACAGGAAAATGAGAGTTATGAAATTCGTCATACATTGGTTTTCAAAAACAACAACTTCACAAGATTAAAATAGTTTTCCAGAAACAAACACTCCACACAGAAACGCTCACACGTTCCCACTGGCTGAAGAAAACACCCGCTGGATGTTTTAGATTGGTGATGAAGTGTTTCAGTTAACCAGTGGTAGTTAAGCAGGGCAGTGTAGAGTAAGACTAGACAACAGATACGACTGTAGGAGATTGTCGAGGAAACCACGGCAGCCTTTGTGAAGCATTTCAACTGATTTATGAAACATTATAAAAGGATTGTTAGTGGCAACTTATTTTATTCTTTGTACCAATAAGCACAAAACTATCAATTATTAGGTAAAATATTATTTTATTTTGTACTGATACATTTTCAAATGAATAAATAAATAGATGTTATTAATTTATGTATGGCTTTTCCAAAGCTCAAGGTCTGTGATCTAATGCTGGGTGCACACCACATGATAATCGGGCTGATTTTGGGGTGATTTCTCCCCTTCTGACAATCCTAGGTGTGTCCCGATTGTCTTGGTGGATCTAAAGATTATCTTCTCTGAGGTGTGAGGTGTTAAGAGTGACTGAATCTGCTCGGAAGAACGTCGGAGGTGATCAGAAATCCTGCTCTCTGTGTGTGTGTGTGTGTGTATGTGTGTGTGTGTGTGTGTGTGTGGTGTATGTGTGTGTGTGTGTGTGTGTGGTGTGTGTGTGTGTGTTGTGTGT
>QVTF01015456.1:7500-10866 GCA_003573665.1 Oxygymnocypris stewartii
TGGAATGTTCACTTAATTTCGTTTAACCAAGAAAAAACGTTTTTAAAATATAAGAAAAATCTGGACGTTTTGGAAGTTCAAAGAATATTAAGAAAATATTTTTTTATATAACAATGAAAATGTTAGCAAAACGTGTTATCCGAGACTTCGAGGCAATATTTAGTCAGTTGTTATTGCCTGGATTGAAAATATCGATTTTGGTTGAACTGATATCGATTCTTAAATCACAGTAAACTTTGTGCCTTTTTATGTCTGGTGTAAAATAAAGTCTCGGATATCAATTTTTGAGCGTTTATTACGAAATTCAAACAATAAATACCGATATGGCGTGGACGATGCGCGTGGAAACGCTCGGTTCAATGGCCGCGCGGGAGCGCGTGAGATCATCTCTTCCTCTTTCGTACTACACGAACTAAACGTGAACATCAAAGGTACGTTAAGCGATACAGTACAACTTACCGAAATGTATTATATGTCTCATGTAATCGCTCCATCAGTGTTTCAACCGCAGAAAGACATCAACAAAACAGCCCGTAAACAACATCAGGTAGCTTGCGTTATTTTGCTAAATATGCACCGTTACATTCTCATTATACTTTTACTTAGTCTGTTCATTAGTACTTAATTTATGTTAGAATAAATCCGTCAAAAACTTTTTATGCCAGGCAATTTAAAAGCTTGTAATGTTAAACAAAAACCGTAATATGTCGTACAGTATGTTTACCTCAGAAAAGCCATTCCATTGGGAAATTAAGTCTAGAGAGGAGCCGTTTACTAAGAATATGCGCTGTACATATTCATTATATTTGTACTTATCCTATTCTTGTATACTTGAATAAGTTTAACTTTAAAAATATCTAACTTACATCCAAATGGAGAATAAACATAATTATTTTATATTATTTAAAAGTAGTGCTGTCAAACGAATCGTGATTAATCGCATCCAAATAAAAGTGTTTGTTTATATAATGTGTGTGTACTGTGTATATTTTATGTATATATAAATACACACACATACAGTATATATTTTGAAAATGTTTACATGTATATATTTACATTCATAATTTATATTATATATAAATATATAAACTTAAATTTTTCTTAAATATATACATGCATGTGTGTGATTTATATAGACATAATACATATATACAGTACACACATACACACATATTATAATATAATAAACAAAACTTTTATTTTGTATGTGATTAATCTCAATTAATCGTTTGACAGGACTATTCAAAAGTTCTTATAATAACATTGTTAGTATACAAACTGCCTTATGTGCTGTTTAAATGTTTGTATACACATGGTTGTTAATTTAAACCTTTAACATTATAGTAATGTACAATCTGACAGGATTCAATGTATAGTTGATGGCACCCATCACCCCCCCCCTTCTGTGCGTACCCTCGGAATAAATCCTGCAGGCGCCCCTGTATATCCAAAACATTGATATTGAAAGATTGAATTGAATTGTATGCTTGTGAATCAAAATCGAGTCACGTCGAATTGCACAGAATCGTAAAGTTGTGTCAGTACCACCCCTTGTTTATGTCATATATGTTGCTATGAAGGTTATTGCTATTCCAGCTCGACCTGTTCCAACAGTATGCCAGCTTATCGACCGCTAGGCTGTTAAAGACAGAGAGAGCTCACATTACCCACAATTAAGCTCTATCGATCGGCTTGTGACCAGAACACTGAACACCACAAGCATGACGGGACGCTCACCGCTGGAATCTGCTGTAACGAGAGAACAGAGCCACTGTGCTGCTGATACTGGACTGTGTTATCAAACTACCCTCATCTTAAACACACCTGTTAACCTTTAAGAAGACGGCACCATGCACAATAATAGAGACCCTTGTATTTAGACAATACATAGGTGGCCTGTAATGTTGTTTATGTTGAAATGGGTTTCTAAATGACAAGTTGTGATATTTGCTGACAGGAAATGCACATTTGCAGTAGAAACACAAACATGCAACATTAATATCTACACATAGACATGGAAGGTGTGTGTGTGTGTGTGTGTGTGTGTGTGTGTGTGTGTGTGTGTGTGTGTGTGTGTGGTGTGTGTGTGAGATATGAAATGAGTTGAGAGATATAGTGAGAAGGCCTCTGTCAAAATAGTGACTTAGATGCAAATTTCAAATGCATTGCATCATTTAGAAAGGTGACTGAATCGAACCATCAGGGCAAGTATTTACACCTCTATTTGTAAAGCATAACCGGTTCACTATATACACACTAAATATAGAGCTTCATGTGGTTGTCTTGATGAAACTAGAGCACACCTGTTTAGTTTTGAAAAATGTCCTGCTCTCAAGGCATATCTCACACAGATTCTCATTTGACCTTGTTATGCCAAATTAGGTTACAATTTGTGTGTATAAAATAGAAATATCAATAAATTGAGAGATGGTTATGTACAAGACAACCGTGCTTTACACCTTCCTAAAAACTGAAAACATTTTAAAGTGCTTCAATAATGATAAAATAAATCAATAAAAGGGGTCATGTTCATTTGTAATTTATGTATAAATGTTTTTTTTTACATAAAAAAATGTTTTTGATACAATAAAAATTCATGATGATCGCTGACTGTAAAGTTCAATAGCAATTTGCTATATTAAAATCAATATTCAAATAAATAAAATAAAATATATATTTAAAGTTTTAAAAATATATATTTACATTAAATGTTTTATCTTAAAAGATCAAGGAATATGCAATTAATTATATATAAAACATTTTTTTACAACTTTGTAATAATTTACATACAATGAAAATGTCACTTTTTTCTAGATTTATTAAAATAAAAATATTAAAATAATATAGAACAAATAAATATAGAACATTGAGTCTTAATGAATAAATTATTATTAAATAATAATAATAATAATAAAGTTTAAAAAACATAAATATTGTTCAACATTATGTTCAATGTTCAAAAAATAATCAACTTAACATTTTAATTTAAGACAATTTTATCACAAAATATTGAATAATATTTGATATGACCCATTTATAATCATTACATTAAGTGTTTTATTTTTGTTTCTAGTGTCAAATAAAAATAACCGAAACGAATGTAGTTGCTCTACAGTGAAACTATAGATGTTTGCTTGTGAGCATGAACTTCGACCAATTGAACACACTCGACAATCAACCAGTTTGAACACACACATAAGACCATAAACATACACGACAAACAAGAGGACATGGAGGAAGACAACAGGAGATAGAGAGAGAGAAATGGCTTACAGAGATCCTTCACAGAGACTTCAGAAGTCTGATACTGACTTTGACTGAGCAAATAGCCTCATGCAAACAGCATTAGAGCAGGGCACACACACA
>QVTF01015457.1:0-10869 GCA_003573665.1 Oxygymnocypris stewartii
TTTTTGTGGCTCTTCCTTCTCTTGAAGTGAAGCAAACTTCAACTGTAAATTTACAAGCTTCCACTTCCAAAAAGCAGTAAAATATTGTTATATTACTTTTCAATGCTTCTTAGAGGTTCGTTGACGTGCAGTTTCCACCAACAGTGTTTGAGAGTGTGGTTATTGCATTGGTTTTGCTGAAATTTAAATGCAGTTGGTGCCCAAGCGTAGATATTCCTGTGGAGAGCAACTGCTTGAGCTCATTCAGAGTTAAATAAATCACACACATCAGCACTACAAAGTTGACACTTGAAACATGATGACTGATGTCTTTCTCTTTCTGCCTTTTCTAGGTCTGTGGATCACTCCCCTATCTACCATGCAAGACTCCCCACCCCTTCAGCCATTCAGAAAACCACATCTGTCCCACATTTTGAGCCATCCTCACAGGAACACACACTCCCCCTCGTTGCCTTTTCATCCATCCATCCATCCATCCATCCAGGAACAAAATATCCTCAAACCCTCTGAAGCATTTCGTCAACCCTCTCCTCCGCTGTGGCCAAAGTTCACCAGCAGATACTCACCCCCAGACATATCCTCACCAACACTACCACTGAAATTACTGCACTGGCTGGCACTGGTCGCTTGTGCCTGCTTGTGGCCCGCTCTTTTCAGTCAGATTCCAGGAGCTGTAGCCGGCGAGACGTGGGGTGTAGTTTCGGCATGCCCCTTCCATTGCATCTGCAGGAATCTCTCAGAATCTCTAAGCACACTTTGTGCCGATAAAGGTCTTCTTTTTGTCCCACCAAACATTGACCGCCGAACTGTTGAGCTTCGCCTTGCCGATAACTTCATTCGAGAAGTGGGTGGAGCTGACTTTGACAACATGACGGGACTGGTGGATTTGACATTATCCCGGAATACCATCATTCACATCCGGCCACTGGCATTTGCAGATCTGGAAAGTCTTCGTTCGCTGCACTTAGATGGCAACCGACTCTCAGAGCTGGGCCCACGAGACTTAGTAGGCATGATAAACCTGCAGCATCTCATTTTCAACAACAACCAGCTCATCAATATCTCCTCTGAGGCCTTTGATGACTTTTTACTCACTCTAGAGGATTTGGATTTATCCTATAACAATCTGCGCAAGGTTCCCTGGGATGCCATTCAGAGTATGGCCAGTCTGCACACTTTGAACCTAGATCACAATCTCATTGACCAGATTACTGAGGGGTCTTTTAGTGAGCTCTACAAACTAGCCCGATTGGACATGACCTCCAATCGCCTACAGACTTTACCACCCGATCCGTTGTTTGCACGCTCCCAGAGGGGGTCATCAGCCCTACACCCTACAATGCCATAATCAACTTAAATTTTGGGGGTAACCCATTACACTGCAACTGTGAACTGCTTTGGTTGAGGAGGCTGATCCGCAGTGATGATATGGAAACGTGTGCTACACCCCCTCATTTAGCGGGACGTTATTTCTGGTCTATTCCTGAGGAGGAATTTGCATGTGAACCTCCACTTATTACCCGACATACACACAAACTCTGGGTTTTGGAGGGTCAAAGGGCAACTCTCAAATGCCGAGCTATTGGTGATCCTGAGCCAGTGGTGAACTGGGTCTCACCAGATGACCGCATCATTGGCAATTCCAGTCGTACCACATCTTTCCGAAATGGCACTCTTGAGCTACATGTGACTATTGCCCGTGATGATGGTACATACACTTGCATTGCTATCAATGCTGCTGGTGAGGCCACCTCACTTGTTGATCTGAAGGTTATTCCCCTCCCTCATCGTGGAAATGGAACGGTATTGTTAGCTCGTGACCCAGGATCATCAGACATCACTAGAGGGAAGACTTCCAGTGGGCAAAGCCCTGGTCTGGACACTAACAATGACCCCGAGGAGGGACGGGATGAGGGTCAGGCAGAGCGTGAGGATGTGGTCAGCGAAGTGGTTGAGGAGCAGATGGTGGGAGTACAAGGAGTGACCTCCACCTCAGCACAAGTGAGATGGGATAAGGGTCAACTGATGGGAGCCAGCCTGGTGTGGATGTATCAAATACAGTATAACTGTACTGCTGATGAGACACTAATTTACAGGTGAGTAAGATTGTAAACACTGAAACCATGACATCAGCTTTCAGGGTTAGGATCAAATGCACATGAGGGATTTACATGGTGATTTCATCTGAAGAACTGAAAGAAAAGGAATATAGATTCTGTAGAAGTGAGTTTTGTGCATCATTCAAAATTGAATTGCAAAATTGAATGCATTTAATTCTTAGGATGCGTCTCAGGCCCCGTTTACACTAGTGCGTTTTCATTTTAAAACAGCTTTTTAGAATGAAAACGATCCCCGTTTACACAGGCTTTTCTTCAGAATTTCAGAAACGATCTCCGTTTACACTACACAACCGAAAAAGCATGCCACGTGACCATTCATGCAGGTAAAACCATAGATAAGTATAGGTAGATTCCATATTATTTAGATGCTTGGAGTGGTCAAATTGAGAATTTTCCCATACATATCTATGGGTACATAAATGAGCATGATGTTATTGTTTACACGATTGTTAAGGATATGCAGTGTGATGCAGAATGTGGGTAGCCACGCCATCGTTTTCAAAAGTCTCCGTTTTGGTCATAATTTTCAGTTTTCAAATTAAAACGGGGTCTCCAGTGTTTTCGACCTTGAAAACGCTGGAGTAAGTGTAAACGATTGGCGTAACCGTATCAAAAGTTATGCATTTTAAAACGAAAACGCACAAGTGTAAGCGGGACCTCAATCAGCTCCCTAGCTCCTGAGCTTGTGAATCAGTATCGTGTACATGGATTATGTCACTGGTAAGTTCCCTGATTCACTGCATGTTGGGACAGTGATCACTCTGAATCACTCTGTTGGGACAGTGAATTCCAGTGTCAACGGACAACATAGTAGAATGTCACCGCTTGAATTAATAATCAACAGGCAGGACCAATCAAATTTTTATATTGTTTTTTAAACCCATTGTTCTGTTACATGTTCTTACAACATTTCAGACGAATATGAATTATAAAAGATAATTAGTTGTGTTCATTACCTATATATATATATCGATGTGTGTTTATGCTGCAATATACAAAAAAACGGTCTGTCTTTTCAAATCTTCTATCGCGTGTCATTATATTTATTGAGTTGACTTCAGAAATATGACGTTATTTCCAGTAAGGGAGCATAGTGAGTGCCCATGCTCCCTAGTTTTTGCGGTATATTGTGGGATTTTTCAGAGAAGGCACATTCCAGTGCACTGGACGGATTTTGCGATTAAAACAGCCCTTAAAATCAAAGAAGTAGAATTTAACAAAACAAAACCTATATAACTGTATTTGTTTTACTAGAAAATGCAAGTTTATTCAGACAATCTCTAAATGCTGGCTTGAGAAACTTTGTTTTTAAGTTTTGAAAAAAAAAAGTTAAAAACCATATAGCCTGAAGGTTAATAAGCCTTATGAACAGACAGACATATCGACAAAAAGATAAACAACCAGATACTAATTTGCTACAATTAAAAGTCCTGTGCGATTGATGTGTCCAGTTCAACTAAAATGTAGACTCGTGAATTAAAAGGAAGCCATTTTTTTAGTTCTAAAATTTGCTAGAAGTTCCAAACACACACACACACACATACACACACACACCACACCCACACACACACACACACAGAGACAGACACACACAGAGACAGACACACAGAGACAGACAGACAGACACACACACGCACGCACGCACACACACACACACACACACACACACACACACACACACACACACACACACACACACACACACACAATTACATTTTATTACACATGGCTTCATTTCTGAGCTTGTTTGTATTGTTTTCTGTGTATGTATGGATTACTTCGGTTGTAACGGATATCTGGAGAACATTTTAAGTCAACAGCATCTTTAGAAATACTATATTTACTGGGGAAAATGGTGATGTGTTAAATACTTATTTACCCGCTGCATATATATATATATAAGTATTATATTTCACATTTTCCTTTTAAAGATAAATTAAGGGGTTAGTTCACCCAAAAATACAAATTCAGTCATTAATTGCTCACCCTCGTGTCGTTCCAAACCTGTTCTACTTTGGAACACAAATTAAGATTTCATAGACATATACTACCACGTTCAACCCAGAAAGGTAGTAAAGTAAATTCACAGCCATATCACTCTGCAGCCCAAGACTGGTTGCCCACTGAAGTTAAGCAGGATTGAGCCTGGTCAGTACCTAGATGGGAGACCTCTGGTGAAAACTAGGTTGCTGTTGGAAGAGGTTTTAGTGAGTTCAGCAGGGTGTGCTCACCCTGTGGTCTGTGTGGGTCCTAACACCCCAGTATAGTGACGGAGACACTAAAAAGCACTGTCTTTTGGATGATACGTTAAACCTGACTCTCTATGGTCATTACAATCCCATGGCACTTTTCGTAAAGAGTAAGTGTGTCCTGGCCAAATTCCTTCCACTGGCCCTTGTCAATCATGTCCTCCTAATGATACCAATTCACTTGATTGGCTCTATGACTCTCTCTCCTCTCCACCTGTAGCTAGTGTGTGGTGAGCGCACTGGCGCCATTGTCCTGTGGCAGCTGTCGCATCATCCAGGTGGATGCTGCACACTGGTGGTGGTTGAGGAGAGACCCCCCACATTATTGTAAAGCGCTTTGGGTGTACAGCCATCCATTTACATTTACATTTATGCATTTAGCAGATGCTTTTATCCAAAGCGACCTACAGTAAAATAGTCTATGTGATATCAGAGGTTCAACCTTAATTTTATGAAGCTACAAGAATACTTTTTTGTTTTAGTAACACGACGCATGTGTGTTGTGCTGCTGACGCTGGAGCCAGTGTTCTAACGTAGACTCCTGACTTCCATCTCTCTTAGTTATGTTTCAAATAAGTAAGGCTGGGCAAAAAATTGCAAGTGATCTTCTCTGTTGAGATCTTCAGACATGTTTACGGACACTGTTTTATGTACAGCGTGCATCTTCCTCTGCTTGTAAACAAGGTGCAGAGCAAACGGGTTTTATGTCAGAATGTCGGCAGACAAGAAAACTTTTTATAAAGTTGTTATTTTTATTTTATATTCGCACAAAAATCTTTCTCATAACCAATGATGTCACATGGATTATTTTACTCTTTTTCCTTGCTTTCAATGCATTGAATGTGGTAGTTCAGTTGTTGTCTATGCAGGTCAGAAAACTCTTGGATTTCATTAAAAATAGCTTAATTTGTGTTCTGAAGATGAACAAATGTTCTACGGATTTGGAACGACACAAGGGTGAATGATTAATGACAGAATTTTAATTTTTGCGTGGACTAACCCTTTAACCTCAATAAAGCAAAATATATATTCACGAATACATTTACATGTTTTATCTGACAATTAATTGAGTAACTTGCAATAATACATTGTTAGTGAAAATGTACGTCTTTAGATCAAACATGAACCCCAAGTCTTCAACTACAACAACTACAAAAACTGTGCCAGTGCTGTCTAGTGCTTTATCGGGTCACTGAGAATGAGTCACCACAGATGAATCGTGTCACTGAGTATAGTGAACCATTTTTGGGGGAAATTAACTAGAATATCATATGTTGGCTAAATCTGGATTTCAAGAATACTTCCCTGAAAGTGACATTAAAGTGATGGATTTGAATTTCAATAGGGCTCAAAAACAAGCTTTTAAATATGATCTACTGTCACACTACAGGCTAATTGTTCAGAAATCCACTTATGTGCATTCATAGCCAGCTTATATAACCCATTTAATATGACATTTAACAGCATTGCAATAATGAATATGCAATGCTACGATTCTTGTCAGCATGAATCGTGATAATAATGAGCTTCATGTTGAACCTGAGGCAAAGGCAGTCCTACTGCTTTCTCATGTTATCAGTGTCTGTGGCTCTAGTAGCAGTTTCAGCCTAGTCGTTGTCAGACATTTTCAGAGCATGTTCGATACATCTTGCACTTCTCTGAGACATTATCTATGGCAAGTGACATACACCCTCTTGCTGTCTGTCCTTCATTAAGGGGCCAAGAGGGAGTGAATGTGTGGATGTGGTCTGGGAGAATTACAAGGTTCTGACTCCACAGACATTGAATCTGACAGGGGGGATGGCAGGGAGAGAGAGAGAGAGAGAGACAGAAAGAGGGAATGGGAAATAAAGATGAGGGGTGGGACAGAGATAGAGAGTTTGACAGAGCGCTCAAGGGATAGAATAATGAAGTCTTTAAATGAGCTTAAACTGCAGTGCCAATAAGTATGTCACAACCTATCTTGCTGACGGCCACCAAAAACAGGAAGAGGAGCAGAGGGCAAAACATCGAGAATGAGAGAGATTACAGGTACAGGGAAAGCTTTTATCTTGGCTTTGGTTTGGTGCCTGGATGTACAACTTTTTCTCAAGTACAAGAAACAGCAGAAAAAGTGTCTCAGTGGATACACAGAGGAAATGCAAAAAGAAAGAGGTCGATCCTGTAGAGGGAAGCAAGAGAGAAAAAGACTGACATTAACTGGGTGAGGATGGGAGGAAAGAGTGTGACAAGAAATAGGCAGGGTTGAGTTTAGAGAATGAAAGCAGTCTGTTTATGAATAGTAACAGTTAGTAGAGACAAAAGATGAAAGACTTTTCGGTCTCCTTCCCTTTCGTTCAGGCTCCATCCCACCACCCCCCCCCCTCTCTCTCTCCTTCTCTCTCTCTCTCTCTATTATTAGAGTGTTCTAATTGACTGTTTCTGTGTCACCAGTTTCACAAAACATTTCCTTGTCAATTTTACTGCAGAATGGATGTGTATGTGTGTTGACATATGACAAAGCAAAATCTGAATTTGTGCAGTTCCATCTCACAAATTCAGACACACAAATTAAAGGCACTAGAAGAAAAGGTCAAACTCACTCTTCTGAAATGTTACGAGTGCTGACAATCCAGAAGAAAACTTGATTCCTCAATAGCTGTTATACTATAAAGCTCAGAAGACCTAATGGAGTCTCAATCATTTTTCATTTTCATCTATAAACTGAGGAGATTTTTTTAAATAAAATTAGACAATTCTTGATATATGGTACAGTAAGATTATAGAGCTATAGAATTAAAATTAAAGTTCACCATACAAATAGCTATCACTTAGTCAAGCTCATGTTGCTCCAAACCCCTATGACCCCTCCTCCATACATGGTAAACAAAAGCTTAAGCTATTAAGCTTAATATCCTAAAATTAATGCCAAAAAAGCTGTTCATCAATGAAAATCTTGACATTCATACCTTCTGTATCTCTCCTTAAATTCATTAGATTACAAGAGATATGTAGCCATATCTGGCTATACTTTGGGCTACAAGTGTGCATTTAAATACAAACAAGAATATGTTAAAATGTTAGCATTGGTGAGTTTTCACTTAAAAGCAGTTTGTTATGTTGTAATCGATTACTTGTCAGTATATAAGATTAGTGCATTAGCTCTTAAAGTGACAGCAGCTTAAAAAACCTGTTACTCTCGGTCATTAAATGTTAATCAAACAAAGAAATCAAGAGAATCATCCACTGCTTTTCATTGAATAACTTTAGTAACTGTAATATACAATGTATATTTAAGGTATACAGTGAAGACTAAACAGTGCTTTTTTTTTTTTACATCTGATTGCTTTATTCAGTTTCTGTATAGTAGGCTAGTATTTTTAGTAGGCTAAATTGTTTATTTAATTTGTATATTTTCTAATGTATTTTTCCTACTATTTGTAATTTTCTTATTTTTTTATTGTATTACTGACTGTTTTTAACTCATTATTGTTTGGTGACAGTGAAACAGTTTTGTCTTTGGGCCCCAAGAAGTCTAGGACTGGCAGTGGTCTGATTTGTAAACGAATTGTACTTTAAGTGTATCAATTATTTATTTTCATAAATTAAATTGGAGTGACTTACTGGGTCAAATATTTGGTCAGAATAAAAAAGACTGAAACAAGCGTTTGGATAATGACGTACACAACTGTTCAAATGGTTGGGGTTGGTAAGATTATTTTTATGTTTTTGAAAAAAGTCTTATTTTTTCAGGATTCTTTGATAAGCAGAAAGTTTAAAATAATTAAATACTTTTTGTTTTGAATAATTCAAAATTATTTGAAATATAAATATTTTCTAACATTGATCAATTCAATGTGTCCATGTTCATCAACTGGTGGTGGTTGAGGAGAGACCCCCATCATGACTGTAAACCGCTGTGGGTGTAAAGCTATACACAATAAAGCGCTATATAAATGCACCATTCGTTAATTCATTCATTCATTCATTCATCAAGGACACATTCAATTTATTAAAAGGTAAGGTGTGTACTTAAATTTTGATCAATGTAAAATGTCCTTGATGAATACAAGTATTAAGTTCTTAAAAAAACACACACTTACAGACCCCCAGACTCTTGTAGTCTGTTCCTCACACAAAGCTATATTTAAGAAGACAACTAATTAACCTATTTTATGATAGCTTTATATTCTGTTTATCATTTTTGAGGTTGTCAGCCCCCCCCCCATTCTTTTTAATAATATGGAACAGAGTGGCCGAGTTATTCTTGAAAAATTCACCTTCTGCATTCTAAAAAGGCAAGAAAGTCAAACAGGTCTGTAACAGCATACAGGTGAATAAATTATGCCATACAAATTACATTTTGGGAGAATGATCCATTTAATTTGGATAGCATCAGCTCAGATAACTTGGTCTTGAGGGAATTAAATTATACATTTTTCATTAAATGATACAAGTTCATACTGAAATCTCTGACTTCTTGGCTGAGCTCAGTATCAGCATTTATGTTAAAAAATAAGAAAAGATAAAAAGATCTTAGACAAAAAGATAAAGAAAAGAAAATATAAAATATACCGACACTTATAAACACACTAAGACTGCTGAAGGTCACTTCCACTTTGTACGGGACACGAGCCAATACTAATCTGCCCTGTCAATATGTGGATCTAGCTTGCAATGCAGTTAGCACTCATTTGTCACCCAGAAACAGATACCTGTCACTTTCCTGCCAAGTACACTTGTCTTTCTTTATCTCTTTACCATTGGTCATCTAATGAGTTCTTATGGTATCTTTTTCCCCTGGTTTTACATTTGTGGATCAAGTTTCACAAATAGTACAAATTCAACTGACGTGTCAAATTATTGCACCAATGATATTATTATTGCTCTGTCATTCACACTTAGTGCACCAATAAAAAATGAATCCACCTAAAGACATATTATATCTAGTGCACCTATGTGTTTTTCACGGTCATTTCTGTTTTAGCTTTATGTCCTGGTAGAGAGATGTTTACTAGTGTATGGTCAGTAACTTCTAAAATATGTCATCTTCAATATACTGCCTTGGATACAGATACTTAGACATTGTTTCATGTTTATTTTAATAGTATATCTCTTCCTGTGCCTGATAAACAACACAACAAGGACATGCAGAGCTACACAGAGTCTGGAAATACAAAGCTAGAAGAGGGCAGACAGAATGACCTTGAGCTGTAACTCATAATTTACAGCACAGCCGGGCTTAATAGATTCCGACCCCAATGACAGAGCAGTTCAGGCAGACAGAGTGTTTGTGTGTGTGTGTTCGACAGAGAGAGAAAGAGTGGGAGAGAGTCTTTTTTTAACCTTATTGATTTAATAAACAAATTACGCCTGTGCATTTATATTGGAAAACAAATGTTAGATTCTCCAATCTGAGGCCAGAGTGACTTTTTCCAACATTTGATACGTATAGTATATCCCAGTTTAATGAGCAGAGATAGAGTACGCTAATTAAAGTAAATAAGCCTGCCAGCTAAATGTTGAAGAGTGAAATTTGTGTTGTTTTCAAGAGATTGCTATAAACTAAGGGAGTCAGTTTGAGGCAGGACTACCTCTTGTACCAAACAAATGGGGCTATTTTTGGGAAACCTGTATAAAAATGACTGTTATTTTATAATTCCATCCATCCATCTATCTATCAAAAACAATATATTCAATTATTAATTAATATTACATTTGGGAAAGCTTCACCACAACAAAACATGAACTAACCTTTGCTTGTCATGGAAAGGTCAAGATGGATTTTCAAATAATAAGCTTCTCACATAATAATTTAAAGCTTTTTGTTTATATAAATAATACGAACTGCTAAATAATAAGAAAGTATATAATACAATGACAAATTGTAAAAAGAGGACAAAAAAAGAGAACAACATTTTTTATTTGAAAACACTCTGGGACAAAACTGAACAATTAAGGCAGTAAAAATGCCCACAGCCAAATCATGTGTTCATCTGGAATTAATAATATTCCACGTGCATTACTTAAGGTGTCTTTTCATTTTTAGCGGATAGCAGGATACATAATTAAACCCACCAGTACCAGTGGACGGCAGGCATTAGCTGATGCTTTTCTTCCATGAGAGAAAGATAAAGAAAAAAGTCTGCCTGTGGGAGGATAAGGGGGTTTTAATACTGTGACTGAAGCAGTATTGTAATGTGTCAAGGTCTTGATCCGAGCATGTAATTATATGTCAATATTAAAGGTATTGTTTGGGAAGGCCTTAATTTGGCTGGTGGTTTGCCAGAATAGCCTAGTACATTTCCATTACGTTAGTTAGTGTAGGCTTTTGTGCAACGAACAAGAAAATAAAGGAACATGAGTCTAAGCAAAATGAGGTTTAATTGTGATTGTATGGGGAGAAGGTGATTGCTACAGATTACTAACCAGCCGTTCTTTCTTCTTTCTTCTTTTCTTTCTTTCTTTCTTTCTTTCTTTCTTTTTTCTTTCTTTCTTTCTTTCTTTCTTTCTTTCAGGAT